>JABUQX010024968.1:60000-82500 GCA_015478945.1 Trachelipus rathkii | reverse complement strand
ATAGATTGGGCTGGAATAGCAATTTAAACAAACTGTTTTGATCGTTCAAAGGCTATATTAATTTGGAGTCTGTGCCTATTTCTCTAGCAATACGTTCTGGAAAGCATTCTAAGTAGACAGATTTCTTTCTTGCTAATAAATATGCACGTAATGTTGGACTTGCAAAAGTTTAAATCACTCGCTAGAGCATTTGAAGGAAACCCTACAAAGTCTGCTTGCGTCATAACTGTTAATGATGGGCAGGATGAAAATCCACTTTTAAAAAAGAAATTTGCACTAGAATTCAATATTTTCTAGAATACAATTTACATTTCTATGTTCATTGCAACTAATGCATCAGGACGAAATGCATTTAATTAGTAGGCATAACTCTTATTCGTGGTAAATAAGGATCTAATTTACATAATAGTGACAAAACCATCAATGTCAATCTTGAGAGGATAAATATTTAGTAGGATGACAAAAGATTATATCAATCTGAAATATCTCAAACCAGTTTGCAAGCAAAATAAGTGACTTGATGGTCACAGCACTTGCGGAAGAGGCAACATTTTACACCAATAAATAATTGTGTTTACCGAATATACAAACATCACCAATGAGTGATTACTTCAAATTATTTCCTCAGAGCTTTCTTCTGTCACCGATTCTTCTAATTCAGACAAGCAGTGATCTCCTGTGTTCCGAATTTGACCAAAGAAACCAGAAATTTCAGTGTTATACTCCTCTTCTCTCTCTCCTCTCTCTCTTCTCTCTCTCTTCATCTCGTCTTCACTCTTCTCTCATCGTCTCTCTCTCTCTTCTTGCCTCTCAGCTTCTGCTACTCTTCTCTCTCTCTCTCTCTCTCTCTCTCTCTCTCTGTAATATTCATCCATATACAGACGGCGAAACATATCTGTTCTAAGAATAAACAGGACAACCTAGTCATTTTAAAAGAAACACCGTTACATGTAGATGCTTAATAGGTTATGTTAAGTTAGGTTAGGTTATATTAGGTTAGGCTAGGTAAGCGCGAACTAATTTCAATTTTGAAATTAGCTATTATAGAGAATGGATGAAATTGCACCTGATATCGATGCCAGCCGACTGACTGTCAAGCAGCAAGAGGTGAGTGAAAAGACACATGCAATTTCCAAACATAGAAGAAAAACACCTCTCCGCCCCAATGGAGGATTAATAAATAACTCACTTGTAATATTTTGTTTCTAACTCGTCAAAAAATTATTAACACACAGTGCCATTCTTTAATAACACTGATACTTATTATATATATATATAGTATATACCTATATATTATATATATATATATATATACTATTATATATGTATATATATATATATATATAATATATATTAATATATATTATATACGTATCATCTTTTTTAATTCGGTTTTTGGATTATAAAATCCAAAGTATTTTGTAATTATTTGCTATTTATTTGTTTCCAGCACAAGTAAAGGAATATGAAATAGTGAGATATCCAATAAGATACGTTTTTTTGACAACGCAACACAGCAGAAAAATCCAAAAAATATGCCTCAGGTTCCTCCTTTTCAAGAAATGTTTTATGTTGATTCATTTTACATGAGGGGACGCTTCCTCCATGTAAAATAGAAAACTCATCTACTAAAGAAAAGAAAACTAGTTATGCGTGAACATATCTGCAAAGAAGCATATGGAGAACTCCAGACCCTCCAAACCCCTAGAAGCCCAAGCCCAGATTCATCTTATATATATATAACTTGTATATATAAGTATACTTATATATATATGTACTATATACCTATTATATATATAATTATATATATATTATATATATTATTATATATAGTATAATATATATTAGATATACTATAATGATAGTATATAACAATATATATAACTAATTTTTCTAATACTAGCTGACAAAAATTTAACTTTCGAGTAGCTTGTTGATAAAAAAAATAATGCCACGTTATTAATCGTACAATCAGTCTATCAGGACATTACTTCAATGGCTTTCATATATAATCAATATTTAGTCAAACTTTTTCAATAATAATCAATAACACTTATTATACTAAAAAGTAACACCAATTTTTATTAATAATATATATAATAATAAGATTTATTGATTAATATTACTATAATAAAATAATAATAATGAATAATTAATGATAAATAATCAATCAATAATAATAATAATAAATTAATAATAGATAATTATAAAATAATAAGTAATATATAAAATTAATAATAATAATATAAAATAAAATAAATAATTAATAATAATAATAATAAGTAATAATAATAATAATAACAATAATAATAAAATATTAATGAAGCTTGAAAAGGGGAAGAAAAATTTAATATATGTATTATGCATAGAATTTATATATACGGTTAATATTATATCTATACAAATATAGTATATATATATACTCAATAATATACTTATATTATATATATCTATACCTCACTACTAAGACCCTAATATACTACTATATTAGTATAGATACTATATTATATATAACATATACCTATATATAAAATAATACAACATATTACAATGTAACTATAATGATATATATATTATAATAGTAATATAATATATATATATATATAGATATATATATCATATAAATAATATATAATAGTATATATATATATAATATATATATATTAATATATATTTACAAATTATATATAACATATTAGATATATAATAATAATATACTATATATATTATTAATATATATATATATATTTATATATCATAATATTAATATACTACTATATACTATATATATATATAATATGATATAATATAATTCCCGTACCCTTTGGTAAGACCTTTAAAAAAGCGGTCAGGTGACACTCTAAAACGAGACGCTCTCCCACAGATCGTCTCCTGTCATTTTCGTAATTTTTGATCTTTTCCACTCTTCTGTCGTTGTCGCCTCTGCCGGCTCAGAGCTCTCACGCTCCGTCCATCTTTTTTTCTGGTTTTCTTTTCCCGATGGTTCTCGGTCAGCCCGGCCTCCATTTCAAGCATGTATTTTCGATCTTCCTGCCTTTCTCCTCCATTTTTCACATGATCCATAAACATTTCTACTGCTTGCTTTGTTGGTATTTGTTTCGTTCATCACGCGAGTGGATTCTCACTCTCTCATTATTTCACTTCTTTTTCTATTCCTCAGGGAACCCCTTTTATCAATTCAGTACCCTCATTTCCGTTTGCTTATTTTTCGGCTTTCTGTTTACGTCGTGAAGTTTAAGGGCCAACATTCAGTCCCATTTATCAGTATCGTTCTTTATTATTGTGGATATTATTATTATCATTTTCACAACATTGTAAGGATTCTTTCTTTTTTGTGCGCTAACATTTTTCGCAATTTTTGTCAATTCTCCTCGAACTCAACTTCATTTTCCCTCCCACTCCTCCAACAACATACCCCCAAGATATTGAATTCTTCAACCTGTCGTCTGCAGTTCCTTCTATTGCTGCAATGTTTAAATCCTCCTTCACAATAGCTACTTTCATAATTTCTGTCTCTTTCTGTTGTTGATTATGTCCATATTGAACCTTCTCATTTGGTCATTCATCTGTTCTATCATCCTTGCTGTATGATTAGCCTCCCCTCCGCTTATGTAGGCTGCGTCGTCACGCATAACAGGATGTGTTTCCGCATTTTTCTGTGCTATGATTTCTCAATACCAGGTAGTCCAACATATATTATGAACAAAGTAACGGCGAGAATAAGCGTCTTGCCTCACTGCCGATCTACCTGAACCACTTTAATTCTTCCCAAATCCCATGTATCTTGTTTGTCTGGACGTCTGCTATGTGTCTTTTTTATTGTCTATCAGCTTTTGAGTTATCCCATACTCCGGTTCTCCCAGCATTTTCCATAACTTTTCTCTATTTATCCTTTCTTATTCCGCTCTACTCTGTCTTTTTTTCTACCAACATTTTCCGGTAGAACTATTGTCCTACACGAGCTATTTCATCTCTGAATCCGTATTGCCATTCTCCCAAGACTACTTCTACTAGGCTTAGAAGTCTTCTCTCCAATATTTTTTCATATATTTTGCTAGCTACTTTTAAAAGTGCTATCCCTCTATAGTTACCACATACTCTTCTATCTCCTTTCTTGTATATTGAGCATATTGTTGCTTGTCCCCACTCCTCCGGCACGCTTTCTCCTTTCCATATCTCTTTTATTATATTGTACATCCATTTCATCACTTCTTCTCCTGTCTTTAATGTAGCTGCGACACTTAATCCCGTGCCTGGTCCGGGCTTTTTCCCCCGTCTTTTGGGTATTTTTTCTGCTCTCTTCACTCTTTCCATTTGTTAATTTCGCGCTCCTCTTTGCCCTCTCTCTGCCTCCTCCTCCATATATATATATATATATATATATATATATATATATATATATATATATATATTATATATATAATATATATATATATATATATTAAATCATAAATAAATATATATAAAAAAAATATATATATATTATATTATATATATATATATAATATAATATATTTTATATATATATATATATAATATATATATATATAATATATAAATATATTATAAATATATAATATATATATATATATATCAACTCTAATAGAAAATGGTATGACGACTATATGGAACTGATCAAAATAAGGAAAATTTTTGAACTCTCAAAGTCAAATGCGTGCCAACATAAACTGATACATAGGGACTTGGAAGTGTGCAAGTGACAATGGAAAGGTGTTGCAAACTTTCCCATCATAGTGAGTGAAATGAAATCAGGGAGTTAGCTTTTGATTGTGTGGAAATCTGAATTACACAAGCATATCTCAAGCTTGGAAGTGTGAGACTAGAAATTTCAGGATAACAAGAAGAACTATGTTCAATTGTAACAGAAAGAGTGAAGACACAGTCCGAAGGCTAGAAATAGATTGAAGTATTGAAGAAGGGAAATTCCTTAGACTCCATCCTTTCAAGAAGTAATCTGGGAAGCGTACTCCATATAAGAGAGAGAACAACTAGGGTGCCAATAATAAATTCGGGAGTCATCTGTGAACTCCTTAACATCACAGAAGCATGTTTAGTAAGAGACACTGGGTAATTCTTCTAAGAAAGCTAGAAGAAGAATTTCCTTCTTCTAAGAAATCTAGAAGAAGTTCGAAGATATTAATGACATAGGAATGTTTATTGAGTCGAGCTTTCGAAGTCATAGTTGATGTCTGGTAGACACGTGATAGAATTAAGCTTTTAAAGCCTTAAAAACAATCAAGTTTCCTATCCTAATTAGATATACGATGCAGATCAGAGATCAGGTGCTTCAACGTTAACTTCATAGTCTCTAATATCTGATGATATAGAGGTCAAAACGAGAGGAATTTGTAAAACTGAATTATCGGTATGAGAGTGAATAAAAAATAAAATAACATGAAAGTGAATAAGTGATGAAGCAACACACAGAAGGTAATTAATGAATGAACAGGAGAAAAATGAGCAGGAGTGCCAAGAAACTCTAATACTACATCTAAAAGAAGAGTAGAGTTGGGTTGAGTTCGTTGAGCAACTGGAAAGCAAATTTGAAAGTAAGCTGCAGAGAGAGAGAGAGAGAGAGAGAGAGAGAGAGAGAGAAGAGAGAGAGAAGATGAAGAGGAAGAAGAGAGAGAAGAGAGAGGGAAGAGAGAGAGGAGAGAGAGATGAAGAGGAAAGAGAGAGAGAGAGAGAGAGAGAGAGAGAGAGAGAGAGAGAGAGAAGAGTCACACCAGCTACCTTCAAAGGAGGAACGTATAGAACGAGGAAAAGAGTGTTAAGAGCAGTGACTGTTGGAAAAGCAATAGTATAATTAATGCATAATAATGCAACATTTCGACGGCTAGAAATGTTGGAGAGTGTTAGTTTGAGTTGAATGGTTGACGAGGAGAAAGGCAATAGACTCCAGCAACCCGAAGAAGAACTGTTTGACGAAGAGAAAGGCAATAGACTCCACCAACCGCTTTAAGAAGAGCTGTATGATTGAAACCATACTGGAATCCTGGATGCATGAGGCAAGGAGATGTTACATCTTGTTAGGTTTATTATCCGATTTTGCCAGATGTCAAGTTTCAGATCTGAAGCTTTATATAATGCTCTTCCCTTATTAAGCTATGCAAATTAGATAACTTCATATCTTACCACAGGCCAGAACAGGTAAATTCTGGTGACCGGAATCAGAATACAGAATATCCGGAATCGGTTAATTTAAGGCCCGGCACAAATGAGTAACAAACGTCACTTTTGCCGTCGCTTTCCCTTGACGCTTAGGAGACGTTCTGAAGCAGTTCATATGGGCGACGTACGTCTGCTGTGAGGCTTACCTCAAGTAGTCACAATTCCACCATTATGGGCGAACGCATTGACATACAAGAGCAATTCAGTTGATTTGCGCTGAAATTTGCATGTTTTAAATTACGAGTATTTTTCCACAATATTAATTAATACTTATGCTTATATATTGCTTCAAAATGATGTTTATACAAACTATTCTTTGTAAAAATAATATATATATATATATATATTTCATATATAGATTAATATATATTTTAATATTAATAATGATAATAATATATAATATTATAAATATTATATTAATGATATATTTGTATATATATTATATATATATTATTATATATAATTTAATATATATATAATATATATATATTATAATATATTAATATATATATATTATAATAGTTATATACATTTATCTTCTCGCCCCTGATCACCCTCACAGAATGTGGTAATCGAGGACGTGGGCCCACACCTCACTAAGGTTCACCAGGCTCACCACATCCGTGCTATACCTCGCGACAGAGTCGACAATAAGGCTTGATTCCGAGGGTTATTATACTGTGGTTTGATAGCTGTGAAGAGGGTAGGTGAGATTAAGGAGAAAACTCGGATAGCACAGGTTGCGCGGGGACCTGGTTGCAAATGGTATGCAGATATTTGAGGTAAGGTTTGGTTCATGTTGGAGAATCTTTTTTTTGTGTGGTGTATTTGCTAGGTTTGTGGTGTGACCGATCTTAACTAACTGGCCAAAATGATTTGGAGTTATTGAAGTGTGTGTATAATTTCGTGATGCTATTTATTGTTGGGAAGCTGGGTGATTCCATTTAGTCTATATGTTTGGTTGTCGATATTTTAAATATGTTCCGTTAAGGTGAAGATGTGTATTTTTGATTTAGGCTGTATGAGTTTGTAGGTGGTGTATTACGTTATTTAGGATTTGTGTGTTGTGTATAACAAGGCTGGGGAAGATTGGTATAGAGTTTTATATTAGTCGTGTGGTGATTGAGTGGGCTCCGCTAAGAGGAGGTTTGTGCAGGGAGTGTGTCAGGGGGTTGTAGCCGGTGTCAGTGTTTTGGGTAAAAATTGTAATTGTGTCTATCATATTCCTACGGTGACTTTTGTCTATAGGTTAGGTATCTTTGTTTCCGTAGTTTGTAAGAGTTGTTGAGGTGTACTAGTGTAGAGGGTACATCCTGTTTAATTATGTGTCTTCTTTTTGTGTTGTTTTGGAGTTTTTCTCATGCTTCCCTTGGTTAATAGTGGATGCCATACTGGTGGAGCGTAGGTGATAGGAGTGGGCGTGAAGTGGAAGAGCGTTCATCAGGGATGGGCGGATAAATTGTTTATATATGGTGATCGATATTTGTTTCTTTTATTTTTGGTTCTTTTTGGTTCCTTTGTGGCTCTTAGAATGTTTAGTTTCCCGTTTGCTGATTTTCTATGTGTTTTGTGAAAGTTAAGTGTGTGTCCAGTGTTATTCCTAATATTTTGGGTGCTTTGCTTAGCTGGGATAGCGATGTTATTTATGAAGATTTGGGGATTGGTAGTTCTGAGTTCCCGATCCGTTGTGACTAGTGTGATAGATGACTTGTTTGGAGAAGCAGACATTCTATTGTCGGTTAATCAAGTTTGTATTTGATTGATGTATTGTTGGGTTAGGAGAGTTGCTGTATTTAGATTCTGGTGTGTGGTAGCTATGGTGATGTCATCGGTGTACATTGTTATGTTTGTGCGGTCTGTTTGCGGTTGTGGAAGATCTGCTATGAATAGGTTGAAAAGTGTAGGGGATAGTATTGCTCCTTGTGGTACACCATTTAGGAAGTTTGATAACCATTTCTTTAAATTAGTGGGGATGCTTGATTTTATTATTTTGTGTATTAGATGTGTGTCTGGGAGACAGTGTCAGAAAGGCGCTTGTTTACGTTGATGCTCATGAGTAGAGTTTTTATGTGGCTTGGGGACTGAGATTTTAAACACTGCTATTATTATTGGTGTATATATGTTTGTTTGAGAGGGTGTTGAGGTTAGAGTGGTTTTGTTGAGAGTAATGTGTTGGAAACTTATGTGCTTAGGAGATGTGGGTTTGTCTAATTCGTGCTAGTTATAAGCATTTCTAGGAGTTTATAAGGTTGGTGGATAATAGGCGAGTTTAGCGATGAAATGTGGGCGATAGGTGAAGCTGGGTATTGAGGGGTCTTTTCCTCTGACGTGTGTTAAGTTTTTAACTTATGGGAGTTATAGAGAAAGATTGTGTGCTTCTTTTTCCTGAAGTATCAGGGAAAGTGATTTATTTGATGAAATTGTTGTCATATGTGTGTGTGTTAAAATATGAGTAGTGCTTGACATTCATAAGGTGTTTTTAAAGTGTGGTCATATTTGAAAAGTTATAAGGACCTGTTGGTGGTGAGTGTTTGAGTGTCTTTATGGTGTTTTTAATGTCAATTGGTTTTATTTCTATTGTTTGGGTCGTGTTGCTTTTTATTTTCTTAAGAGATTTAATTATTTTCCTATTTTGTGGTTGGGCGGGTTTTTGACTTCTCTTTTGCGAAATGACAAGTAGGCGAGGGTCTATGGATATATATGAATTGTTATTGTTTTGTGGAGATTGGTGTTGGAATGCAAATGTTGATAGATTGCTTTTGTGTGGGTGAGTTGAGTTTTTGTTTTTGCTATTGTTTAATGTTTTTATTAAGTTTCACATTCTATTGCTTGTGTTTTGTAGGTTTTTTATTAGATGGGTTTGAAAATTATTTGAAGTAGGCTGTGTGTTTTGGTTAGGTTTTTAAAAGTGCAGTTTGATTTTGCATTTTAATTATCTGTGGGTTGCTGTGTTGATTTTTAGAGTATGTTTCGTTGTGTGATCAAGATATATTATATTATATATATATATATATATATTGGTTTATGTATTAACTAGCCACCTATTTAGTAACTCAGTATATCGTGAGTGATATATATATATAATGTAATATATATAATATATAATGTATATTATATAAAATTTTAAAATAGGGTATAAAGTAGTATTCTAATTATTATATATTATTTAGGCATAGATTGCTGTATACTATAGTTTATATTATATATATATATATATATATATATATATATATATTTATATAATATATATATATATAATAAAGATATTGATATATATATAGTATATATATATATATAATTATATATATATATAATATGTATATATAATATTTATATAGGTTATATAATATATATATTATTGTTAGTTTAGTTTAGTAGGTATTTTGTCCTTCGACTTTATATACTGTATATATATATATAATGGAGTATAAAAGAGTTAAACTAGTATTATATATATAATAATATATATATATATGATATAATATATATTAAATATATATTATAATAAGTATATAATAGTATATATAAATATTAGTATATATAGTATATCTAATAATCTACTTATATATTATATATAATATAATTATAAAAACTAATATATGATCTATGTTATATATATATATACGAAGTACTAAATAACATTAAATAATAGGTAGAAAATTTTGTCAAAGCTTCCAACCTGTTTTTTCATTTTATCATGAATTTTTTTCTACCCCTTAACTATCCAATTTCCTTTTTTTTGTTTTTTTTTTATATATATTTTAAATTAAATTGGATTGCCAAAATGGAACAAAAATATCCCCTTGAATATGTTTATTTTGAAATTTTTAAAGTTGAAAATTCAAAAATAGTAATTATAAGTTAGTAATTGGCAACTATTCCTTTGGTCAGTTATTTTATAGAAAATGTTAAAGAAAATTAAGGATATTATTTTATAGAAAACCCGTTTTCAATATTGAAACAAGAGGGAATAAAAATTTCTATCTAGATGGACACCTCTCGGTAATTCTGCTGTTTGGGAAATATAAATTGTTTCCCCAAGTTTTTTTTTTTTTTTGTTGTTTTTTTTTATAGTTTTAAAATTGAATTTAAAATATAAGTTTGAAGCAAATTGGCGTTTCTCCTTGGTAAGATAAATTGATAATATTGGTTGTATTTTAAAAACCAATTTTATAAAATGGGAACCAATATGTCTACGTGGAGTAAAGGACTAAAGATCTCCAAATTGTATTTTTCAAATTCAATTATTATTATAATAATTTGACATCAATACAGTCTTTCAATTTAAAAATGAGTATCAAAACAACAGCGTCAAAAGTGACCTTTAAAATTTGTGTGAACTAGCCAATTACTCTTAATGTGCTACTACTGCCTCATTTAAAACAATTTACTGTTAAACGACAGCGTCACTTAGATGTTAAGAGACACGACGACAAAAAAAATAAGTAACACTTGTAGCTAGTGTACAACTGTAATAACCTAACCTAACCTAACCTAACCTAACCTAACCTAACCTAACCTAACCTAACCTAACCTAGGTAATGTCTTAGTTCATATTTTCTGTGATCAATCTTGCAATGAGCACACTGATTAGCCTCAAGCTACTATGAGGAAGATTAAGGTTTCTGAGGTGTCTCCAAAGTTTATTTGAACCTTTTCATTTGGTTGCCCTTTGTTCTGCGTAGGTTCATAGCCAGGCATTGTATGGAGCACATATCACAAGTATGTGATGGGTTTTACCCCATATATCCATTCTTGAGAGAGAGAGAGAGAGAGAGAGAGAGAGAGAGAGAGAGAGAGAGAGAGAGGAAAGATGAGAGAGGGAGAGAGAGAGAGAGAGAGAGAGAGAGAGAGAGAGACCTTCCTTTGAAACACTTAATTCAAAGACTTTTTGTCTTATTAAACGACTCGCTTCGTATTCTTTCTCTCAATCAAATTGTTGGATTACTCTATATTCTACAGTAATACTATCGCTTTTACAATGGACAAGGCCTTTTAGAATTATCTAGTCGCACATAACTGCTCCTCTGCGTATTCCTTTAAATCCGGCGATTCACACATTAACCTTCCTTAACAAACAACACCCTAAACTCATCCATTCATGCACACATTCATCATGTGTACATGAGGAATGTGCTAAGAATTTCATTCCACTATCTTTCTCACCACTTCTATTTTAAACACACACACACACGCACACACACACACCACACACACACACACACACACACACACACAAAATACAGAAAGCAATATATATATATATATATATATATAGTGTATATTATATATATATATATATAATATAATATATATATAGTATTATAATATATATTATATATATATATAGTGTCGAAGATTGAAGATTATTTTGCACATTACCCGGCCTTGAAAACCGCTCCATAAATCAATGGTTGAAGCATAATTCCTTTTTATTAATATATTGTTTAAAAGAACAGCCTGCAGAGACCCAATGAAATATGTTTGGGCTTTTTTTTATCCTTGTAAAAGTAGAGGCCAAGTGGATGAGAGTGTATTATTAGATATATATGATATTATATATATATATATACTCATATACTATATATATATAATATATATATATATATATATTATTATGGTAATATATATATAACTTAATAATAAAACTATATATTATATATATTTATATATATATATATATGGGGGGTATACTTCATTTGTCGATATATTGATTTAGATTATTTCTTTCCAAGAGTTTATGTTTAGAAACCACCGGGGTCACTGGCAGAGCGATATTATGACTTATAAGCCAGTTCAATGGTTAGTTTTTTAGTAAAATAGAAAGTTGGTTCAGATATGATACACCTTTAAATGTTATATATATACATAATGCACAAATTTTTGAAAAAAAAAAAAAAAAAAGAAGACTATTAAATGCATAGACATTTAACTAGACTTAAAAAATGAGATGAAGACATAACGAAGTGAAGTAAATGTGGTACATTCAACAAAAAAACCATCTTAGAAAACAGTTACAGAACTGACATGTGGGAGCAGGAGGGGTTGGTGGAACAATGGACAAGCTCTGTCGGTGTTTGAGATGTTTGTCTCCTATACGGAGTAGGCAACGGCTGAGGGTGAATGTGAAACACCAATTTCATGTTTCATACATTGAAAGTTTTCTCCTCCACAATCACAATCACTGGACGAGCAGTCTTAGAAGTCATTGCACAACTGGGGATGGTAATCATACGAAGGTAGAAAGTCAAATCTGATGACAATCCTAAGGTTATGGGAATAACTCTTGTGAAATGAAATTATCTTACATTCTTTCTCGGACTTATCAAAAAATCTAATGAATAAAAGCTTTATCAGGGTGTGTACTAAATATATTATATATATAATATATATATTATTAATATACTAGTATATATTATATATATATATATTAATAAATATTATATCTTATAATTTAGTATAAGATATATCAGGCTTAAGGAAATTTTAATTGTAAAGAGATAGTGAGTATATATATTATATATAACTACTACTAGTCAAAAATAACGCCACCACAGCGTAAATAAAAAACTCGCAGGAACGCAGGTAAGGCCGCTAACCAATTGAAACCCACCACCAATTCAGACAGACGAAGCATCAGTGTAACTATAGAACGCGGGACCCCGCAGAAGTAATTTCGCTGCAGTATTGGGGCGTCACCGCGATAAATTTTTAGAAAACATAAACCACGTAACTAGACCCGGGAGAGAGGTGGGGGTAGGTCATGTCGGGGTATAATCGAAGCGAGGTCATTCACGTTACGAAGCCGACTCCGATCACATTTGGAGAGGCCGTTTAGTGCGTCAACTGTCATGAGATCAGTGCGTGCAGATAGCAACACTTCCACGTCGAAGTACACGGGTACCGGGCACTTGGTCGACGGTTTCGGTGTAGCTAACAACTGATTGCTCGGGGTGGTCAACCACTTGGGGTACCAGGAAATCCGTGAAATATAGATCGGCTTATGCGGAGGACAAGATAGGCCGAGAGGGCCACTACACCTGGTGAAAAGATTTGCTCATTTATTTACGTCTGCGTACATTGCAAGACGACAACACAACCGGCACGACATCTGCAAGTACAGCTGGCGGAGGTACACGGCACCAGGAGAATGCACAATGCAGTGGTGAGCGTTCGAGGCTCCCTGCAGAAACTAATTACGAACTCCGGAGGCCTGCCATAGCTACAGGCAACCACGCACATCGAAGCCGGCGACTCGGACATTTGCCGCGTAACATATTCCATTGACGGTCGACGATTGGGCAAAGGTGCTCTTTACGGACGAGTCGAGGGTGTCTCTGTACGCTTCGGACAGGAAGTGCTAGCTATACCGACGACCGACGGAGAGTTTCGCGCAATGCAATGTGCTGCAAGTGCCGCCGTTTGGAGGTGGGGTCGGTTATGGTCAAGGGAGGCATCTCTTTATCGGGGCCTTACGGAGTTGCACATCTTGATGTGAGGGCACTCTACAGCCGTAAGGTACATCACAGACATCCTCGAACCATATGTCGGGCCATAATGTCCTTACATCGGTGACTCTTTCAATCCTAATGCATGACAATGCAATACCACACAAGGCCCAATGTGTTAACGACTACCTACCTTAGGAGGGTTCAAATTACGGCGTTGGAGTGGCCAGGATATAGTCCGGACTCATCCCAATCTCGAACATTTGTGGATTATCCTGAAACGTCGGATCCAACAGCTGCAACCCCCTCCACGGACCTCTCGGACCTGCGACGGCACTTGCACGACGTATGCGGCATCAAATTGCTGTCCAAGAATTCGTGCCCACTCATCGCAGAGCATACCAGGACGGTGTCAGGCAGTCATCCGGTTGCTCGTTCAGAGGGGGGTCATACACGGTAGTGAGACAGACCCAACACCCCTTGCGGCCCCTCGCCGTACGTACCAACATTGTGGGTTTGCAGCGCCGAACCTCCGAACTCTACCTGCTGAGGACCATTGGCTCACCTTGGCCTCACACTCTATCAACCTACGGTTCTGGGGAGGATCCACCATGTTATTTGTCATTGTCTAATAAAGGTGTCTTCGCGTTCTTCAAACATTTCCAACCCTTCCTTCGCCACGTACCTGTGGTGCGTTAGTTTGACGAGTAGTATACTATATATATATATTATTATATATATATATATTACTATATATATATATATATATATACTATATATATTATAATATATAATATAATTATTATATTATATATATTATATATATATATACTACATATTATATATATATATATATATATATATAAATATATTATATATATAATATATATATTATATTAATCATTATATATATATTATATTATATATATATATAATATATAATATTAGATGATGCTGCAGATGTCATTTTTTTCGCATCCGCGGATGCGCGGATGTGGATGCGGATGTTTGATTTTAACATCCGCGGATGCGGATGCGGATGCTGGATGTTTAATATATATAATATATATTATATATTATATATATATACTATATATATTATATAATATTTATATTATATATAGTATTAATATTAATATATATATATATATATCATATATATATATATTATATATATAATATATCGAGTTTTAGCCACAAATCTATTAATACTATTGTTTCTCAAAGCTCTGTCCATGCACCCCATCAGCCTCTTTCCCTAACCTCCGACCTAATGAAGGAGATTTTACATTGGATTATATACTTTGGTGCACTAGGTATTTAAATTCAAAATATGCAAGCATAAAGACAATTTTCAATTTTTCTGCCTTTTCAGCTTTTTCTTGCCGTGAGTCTGTTTCTCTTTTCACATATGTTATTCCCAGCATCGCTAAATACTCTCTCACTTGGAACACTAGTTGGAGACAGGCCAGGTATTTCCTTTGAAGTTTAACTCAAGCGTGGGTAAAACATTTTGCATTTTGCTTTATTAACACTCCCACGAATGAATAGGATCGTCATTGATTTGTATCTAGTAGTTTTTCTTGGTGATAGTTTTCAAATCAATTTGCACTGCATCTTTTGATAATGTGTGTGTTTCTTCCTCACTACTGGACTATAGGAATTCCTTCAAGTGAATCTGTTATTGATTACTTGTGAAGTTGGTGGTTCTGTATATTTCATTTTTCTCCTTTTAATGGATGGCTAATTAATAGACTGCTCGGATTGAAGTTTTCCTTGCAATTTTACTCAAGCGTGGGTAAAACATTTTGATTAACTTCCCACCAACTGATTGGATCCATTTCAGTTTGAATCAATTCGTTTTTCTTTGGTGGATAGTTTTCAATCAATTTGCACAACATCTTTTGGTAATGGTGTGTTTCTTCATCACTACTGGACTGTAGAAAATTTTCCAGTGAATCTGTTATTGATTACTTGTAGAAGGTGTTGGTTCTGTAGATTTTTTTTTTTTCCTTTTTAATGGGTGGCGAATAATAGATTGTTCGGATTGAAGTTTTTCAACTGCAAACACAAAGTAACGATTTTAACTTTCTTATATCGTTACAAAAAAACTGGCTTTTATAACGGGATCTAAGTAAGTTGCAAAAATAGTATGAAGATTCTTAATTTCCACAAAATTCAAAGGCGTTTTTCTTACTCTAGTTTAATTACATCTTTAATTTTTTTAAACGTCATCATTTTCATTTGAAGATGGTCTCAAAATGCTTCCTTAGCGTTGAGATTAATGGTCATTACATAAGAGACAGAAGCTGTTGAGGCGCTGATTTTTTTGGGAGTTTCTTCAAATGGGTTTCAATAAGCTTAATGCAGTTGTGATATTGATGTCATTTTCCAAATAATAAGATTGTTTAAACTTCTTGAAATTACGAACTGGCATTACGAAGCAAGAAGTTCTCTTGAGCAATACTTCTTTCCATCATATGAAGTGTTACTATTCCAGGCCGGAGTTGAATGTCTTTGATAGCTCATTAAGATATAGAATATTCAAGGTCGTTTTTTGAACTGCCTTCAACTCAATTTTACATTTTAATTTTCTTTTTCAGAATTCATTGTAAGTATTTTTTATTATAAAAATTCTTCATAATAAATCTCGACAAAAACATCCGCGCAACATGCCGCAGGCAACAAGCGCGGATGCGGATTGTGGATCTTTAAAGAGTGTGCGGTATGCTCCGTGGATGCGGATGCGGATGCGGATGTTACCTGCTTCAATAATTATATATGAAATATTATATATATATAATTATATATATATATATATATATATATATATATATATACTATATATATATAGTATATTATTTTATTTATTATATATATATATATATATATATATATATATATTTATATATATCTGGTATATTAAAAAAATTCTTTCAGTTTTTTTTATTTATTTAATATTAATTATATTATGCTATTATTTTAAAATGGTATTCCTATTGTGAGCCTGTTATATATTATATATAATATATAAATTATATTATATATATATATATTTATATTAATATATAAATATATAATATATATATATATATATATATATATATTATATATATATATATATATATAATATATATAGTATATATATATATATATATATATATATATATATATATAGTTATACTTTTATAATATATGATATATATATATATATATATATTATATTATATATATATATATTTATATATATATATATATATATATATATATATTAATATATATATGTATATATATAGTATAACCAATGAAATAGATGAAAAATTGGTGCTTTCTGTTGTGAAGGAAATAAATATCGACAAAATCATCATTTCATATTAAATTGACAAAATTAAAAATATTATATTCGAGGATTTTATTACTATAATAATATAATATTAATATATTATATATATATATATATATATAATATTATATTATATATATTATATATATATATACTATATATATATATATATAAATATATATATAATTATACAATATATATAGATAAATATATATATATATTATAATATATATATATATTATATTATATATATATATATAATATATTATATATATATATATACTATATTATATATATATATATATATATAATATTATATATATATAATATATATATTAAATATATATATATATATATATATATATATATATATTATATATATATAATATAATATATATATATAGTATATATATATATATAATATATATATTATATATATATATATATATATATATATATATATATATATATATAAAACGAATATGCTACAGAGAATATTTGAAAAAATGATTTTCTTTACTTTGTTTTAAAAAGTAGGAAAAGACCTCTTTGGGGGAACTTTATAAAGTAACAAAGTTAAAGTCAAAATCAAGTCAACTTCAAGTTAACGTCAAGTCAAGTCAAAGTTAAGGTGTATTTTGATCTTTAAATTGAATACAAATTTATTGACGATGTTTGGACTTGAATTCAAATGCGACTATCTTGAAGATACGATAAATCAATACAAGAAATTATTAACAAGTCTTAGTTTGAAGATATATTGAAATTGTTAACGAAAAATTCAACTGCTATTAGGTAATATTTTCGGAATTAAGAGGTGATAAAAGATTGGTACTGAAAGATATTAAACCCACTAGGTATAATATTAAACTAACCTAGCCTAACCTTACTTAATCTAACCTAACCTAACCTAATCTAACCTAACCTAGGCTAACTGTAATTTGAAAACACTTCTTTACAGATTAAATTTTTTTTAAAGTCCGCATCTCAAGGTGATTACCCTATTCTCTAGGAGAGGAACTTCTCTAGGTAGGTATTTACTACCTAGCATTCGGACGAGGGGTCTAACCCTAACCCTTTACCTTGTGACTCAGTCGCTCGTTCTACTGCGTTTATGGCACTCGAATACGGACCATACAAAAAGAAGAAACGTAATTTTTAATTTCTCATTCTATGTCGAAAATTAAAATGAAGAAGTATGAAACCTCAGAACCAAACCTCAGCTGTTGGTACCTCGAATAGATCAATCGGTAAATTATGGTACGTCTCAATCGGAACCCGATCTCTAGGATACAAAATAATCGGAATAGATTTTCTTATTAAAAAAAACAATTCTAAACTTTAAAGCCCTGGGTTCGAACTCTTATTTTAAGCAATCAGAGAGAGAGAGAGAGAGAGAGAGAGAGAGAGAGAGAGAGAGAGAGAGAGAGAGAGAGAGAGAGAGAGAGAGAGAGAGAGAGAGAGAGAGAGAGAGAGAGAGAGAGAGAGAGAGAGAGAGAGAGAGAGAGAGAGAGAGAGAGAGAGAGAGAGAGAGAGAGAGAGAGAGAGCATTAATTAATCTCGGAAGCATCCTCTAACAACTACGAGATGAAAGTAGTACAAAAACCTTATTCATTAACCAAAATGACATAATTACAGAAGGTTCTTTTTGCTTTCATATTTTATTTTATTTTTTACTTTTTCGATGATTTTTTTTTTACAAAAAAAATCAAAATTTAATTTTTATGGCTGTTACCAAACCAATATAATTTTTTTAAGGGGAATATATATATATATATATATATATATATATAGAGTATATTTATATATATATATATATATATATATATATATATATATATATATATATATATATATATATATATATATATATATATATATATATATATATAATTATTATCCTGCTCTCTGACGAGGCTTCCGGTCTTTTTGGCCGAAGTGCTGGAGCGAGAGGAGATATTTAGAAATATAAAGCTGATCATTAGCGAGTGGTCTTCCTCTCACCGGCGAAAGAGCTTGTGCGAAGTGATACTTGGACGCCTCCGCATTGGCCTCACCAATATCACTCACAGCCACTACATGTCACAGGACCCTGCTCCCATCTGCAAATTTTGCAGTTGCCATACCCCGCAATCTGTCCACCATATCTTCAATGATTGTTCCCAACTGGACCCTATTCGCCGTCGTCACTTTCCTACTTTACGGTCCATAACACTTTCTAAAATGTTATCCCTTATCTTATCTGAATCATCCCACTTTAACAGTAATCCTATTTACTCTTATCTTCAAGAAATGAACATACTTTATAACATGATTTTGTTATGTAATATTAGGACTATTTAATATGTAAGGACATCTTTTTATTTATTTTTGACTGAATATTCATTTCGCCATTCAAATTTTCTTTGACATTTAAAATATGTATAAGCCATGACCCACCAATGGACTTGATCATTCAACCCAGTGTGGCTGCTTCTCTGTGGGCCGTGGTGTTCCTGTATATATATATATATATATATATATATATATATATATATATATATATATATATATATATATATATATATATATATATATATATATATATATATATATATATATATACAGTTGACACCATTGTTCACCTTCTATAGCCCTGTTCAAGTAGGGGTGCACTCAATTTACGTCTAATTAAGAAGATACTAAGCCTAACGAGAAAATACATTACATTTTATATTTCTATAGCCCTATATTACCTCTACCTCAATTGGAGATCCAAGAAAGATGTCTCTAACTTTAGTTATGTTTGATACGTTATTAATTTATTCCCTTTAGGCGCCAAAAGTGTAACTAGTTTTATTCTTTAACTTTTTCTTTAAATTCTCTAAAATTTATCGAAATTAAGGTTGCTGAAATCGTAATTATTAACTTTTAAATGGCCATATCTGGCATCATTTCTAGTTTCCACATTAATGCTAAAGTTAAATAAACTTTTGGTCGTACCAGCACCATATAATTTCGTTAAAGAACCTTGTTAGTTCAACAGAGAAGTAGCATTACTTTCAGCAATTTTTAATTACTTTTCTTAAGAACTTTGTTCCTAGAACTTTTTGAAAAATTTAACTCTGGAACTTTATCTGGAAAATCTATTAGATCAACGCAAATTGCAACAGCTAATTCAATCACAGCAGATTTCTTAGAATTTTTGAAGAGAATTCATGCATGCTGTTTTCTAAATGTTCAAATATTCTCCAAGGGAAATTCGAAATTTTAGCAAGTAAAATAGTTTCAATTCAAAACTGGGGAAAAGTTGCAAGGTCTTTCTTCAGACAAGAGCCGTGTTAGCTTGCTTGGTGTCTCTTCAAACAATAAATATTTTTAAAATAATAGAAACCGCAAAAATTCATTTTCACTAAAGTTGTCAACCGTTACTATTCTCTCTCTCTCTCTCTCTCTCTCTCTCTCTCTCTCTCTCTCTCTCTCCTCTCTCTCTCTCATCTAAGTTTTTTCCTATAATGTTTTTTTTCTTCTTTCCACACAAGTTGTCGTATAACAAACATATCATCAGTCGCGTCTCTAAATGCTTCTCAAACGTTTGAAATTGTATGAAAATGGTCATGACCTGTTTGAAATACAGCTTATAAAAACATTTGAAACAGGACAAAAACTACATTCATACCACTTCAAACGTGTGTTTAACAAGGGTCGGGAAACACAACTGTAATTCAAAAGTTAATCAAACCTTCACAAAATTTTGTCCATTGAAATTTTACAAATTAATATATATATATATATATATATATATATATATATATATTTATTATTATTATTATTATTATTATTATTATTATTATTATTATTATTATTATTATTATTATTATTATTATTATTATTATTATTATTATTATTATTATTATTATTATTATTATAGAATAGTCTTTTTCCATTATAGATATTTAAAATATTTAGAACGTAAATAAATATTAATATTATTATTATATTTTTATTTATATTTTATTATTATTATTATTATTATTATATATATATATTATATTATATTATTATTATTATGCATATACGTATACTTTAAATATATCTCAAGTTAAATGGTCTTAAACGGTAAGTTGGACTATTATGAATATTTATATATATATATATATATATATATATATATATATATATATATATATTAGTTATATATATATATATATATATATATATATATATATAATGACCTTTATTAAACCAGGGAACAAAAAATAAAAAATTTAACTTTGTAAAGTTGGTACTTTTAATATTTGTCATGAAAACAGAATAAACTAAAGAAATTTTTTATCCTAATAAAACCATTTCATATATATATATATATATATATATATATATATATATATATATATATATATATATATATATATATATATATATATATATATATATATATATATATATAGTTATATATTTAGTTATATATATATATATATATATATATATATATATATATATATATATATATATATATATGTGTGTGTGGTAAATGTTAATAAATGGATAAAACTAAGAAATGCATTTTATGATCAGAGGGAAAAATCAGAAATAAGTAACATTTATTGTAACAGAAATAAGTAACAGCATGAGTAAGTTGTTACACGGCACCGCTCGCGCGCATTTGGAGCGAGCGCTTCAGCGAGCGGTCTGCCATGCATACACGCCAGTCTGCTGTGCATTTACTTTATGGTATTGTTTTAGTTTTTATTTAACTCAATAAATATCTAATGAAAAATAATTTAACTACAAGATAAAAAAAAATTTTGACAATGAAAAAAATCTCTTTTAAGACATGATAAAAAGTACACAAAATCGACTTTATGAAACTTCACAAATCTGATTTAAAATAAATAAAATCTCTTACTTCTGATTTTTCCCTTGGATCATAAAATGTTTTTCTTAGTTTTACCAACTTTACAAAGTTAAATTTTTTAATTGCTCCGTTTTAATAAAGGTCCTAAATATATATATATATATATATATATATATATATATATATATATATATATATATATATATATTATATATATATATATATATATATATATATATATATATTATACATCTATATAGAGATTTTTAGATTCTATATATATATATATATATATATATATATATATATATATATATATATATATATATATATATATATATATATATATATATATATATATATATATATATATATATATATATATATATAATTTCATATTTACTAATGAAGTTTTAGAAAACTTTTCACTTCCTAAAAAAACAATAAATCTTTATAAATAATAATAATAATAATAATAATAATAATAATAATAATAATAATAATAATAATAATAAAAACAATAAAGGCTGAAAATAAAAATATATATTAACATATAAGTTTTTATTACATAATCTACATGGGAAAAATTTATACAAAAAAACAAGCTTATTAAAAATATAGCTCGAAATATTTACAATATATATATATATATATATATA
>JABUQX010024968.1:20000-47500 GCA_015478945.1 Trachelipus rathkii | reverse complement strand
ATTTAACCAGACGACCAAATATATTTACTAATTATTTATTTATTTATTCAATACATTCATTTAATTTGAGAAAAATATGACCAATATTTGTTCGCCTAACTTTACTTGAGAGAAAGTCTTGACTCTTGAGGATCAGATTTTATATGATACAAGTCCCAATCATTTCAAACTTCGCAAAATCTTTTTAAAGAATATATATAATATATATATATATATATATAATATATATATATATATATATATATAAAATACATATATAAAATAATAATATATAATATATATAATATATATATATATATATATATATAATATATATATAAGTAGTATATATATATTATCATTCAATAATTTTATAATAAAATAAGGATAGATCATCAAAGACCCCATTAGAACAATGAGTTGTGGGGGGAGGGGGGGAGAGAAATAACAACGGGGCAATACCCTCAAACCACTCCTCCGAGTTACACACCCGCATCAGACTCTCTCACTATGGGTATCTTTTAAATAACCAACCGTAATGTGAGAAAATACTCTCACAAATTAAACATATATTATCTTTTGGAAAAAATTTTGCTCTTCAAAAATAGACTGACTCCAAACAATTTATTTCTAAACTATTTTTTTATTCATTACTACACAATACGAACTGGTTGTTATCCTCAGGCTCTAGTAATTACCATATCCTTCCTCACTCTCTCTCTCTCTCTCTCTCTCTCTCTCTCTCTCTCTCTCTCTCTCTCTCTCTCTCTCTCTCTCTCTCTTCTCTACTCTTCTCTTCTCTTTCTCTCTCTCTCTCTCTCTCTTCTCTGTCTGTCTGTCTGTCTGTCTGTCTGTCTGTCTGTCTGTCTGTCTGTCTGTCTGTCTATCTCTCTCTCTGTCTCTCTCTTCTCTCTCTCTCTCTCTCTCTCTCTCTCTCTCTCTCTCTCTCTCTCTCTCTCTCTCTCTCTCTCTCTGCTCTAATATATATATATATTATATATATATATATATATATATATATATAATATTAATATATATATATATATATATATATATTATTATATATATATATATATAGTATCAGGTATTTAGGGGTAATTTAGGTTGGTTAGGTTAGGGGAGTTTAGGCTAGTTACAGGTAAGTAAATTTAGATTAGGGAATTGTGGATGTCGGTGTGAATTCGGCGCAACCAGTATATATTATATATATATATATATATAGTATATATATAAATATTATATATTATATATATATATATATATATATATATATATATATATATATATATAATATATTATATATATATATATATATATATATATATATATAGTATATAATCTTTTTTTCTGTAGGACTCAATCGCTATTTTGTGTTGGAAAGGAGCTTCAAATAACTTGTATTAGAAGTTTTCGGCTCGGTTTAAAAAGAAGAAAAAGAAGAAAAAAATTCAAAAAATTAAAAAAAAAAGAAAAAAAAAGAAAAAAAAGTCGATCTGAACCCTTCGCCAAAAGCATTTGTATCATTAATAATATCTAGAAATATGTACTTAAAACAAAGAAACCCAATTGTTCTTTATATATAATATATATAATTATATATTTATATATATATATATATATATATTATATATATATATATATATATATATATATTATATATATATATATATTATATATATGTGTGTGTGTGTGTGTATGTGTGTGTGTGTGTGTTGTGTGTGTGTGGTGTGAGGTGTGTGTGTGTGTGTGTGTGTGTGTTTGTGTGTGTGTGTGTGTGTGTTTGTGTGTGTGTGTACGTGTGTGTGGTTAATAGTACAGATGGGGATATAAATATATAATGAAAAAACAATCGCAGCTTGATAAAGCAGAGCATATTTAGACTTTTAGAAAAACAATTATAATAAAACATTAACTACAGCATTGGTTCGATAACCTGAGACATTTATTTGCTTCGATGCATTAACGACTATATTTTTCACAAAGTACTAAACCACTAACTATTTAGGTTCTCATAAATGTGTGAAATGATTCAGCAGTAATTTTTTGAGTGGCTTTCTAAATTGTTCAGATGATAAGGCATGATATTCTTATCTGCCCACCCCACCTCTGAAGAATATGCTCATTCAGTCAGTTTCAGCAAAAATGCTGAATAGTATTGCCCCCAATATATTAAAACCACATTTTTTTCATGGATTGGTCAGTTAGCTATATAGTTAGAAGGATCTGTTGCTTAATATACCCACTTAATTATCGTCTGATCCTGTTTCTTCGAAGAATGGACAGACTATAACAGCAGTATAGATTTATATCTCCAAAGAGTGATATGTGAATTGTTGAAGTCTTTCTCAATGGTTTATTGAGGGTTCCCACTTCCCCAATGAACAGTGTTGAGAGGACTTATGCAAAAATTGAACTTAGAAGTTGTTTCGCCATTTCAAATGTTAATTTGTGGAAATTAAGCAACCTCTGGACACTTTTGCTTAAAATATCTGCAGAATTCAATCTATCCATCAGAGATGTAATAAGTCATAAAGTGGACTAGGTGATGATGGCAATGTTTTAGACGACGCTTTGAGAAACATTCTTGGAGATACTTTTTAAGGTGACGAGATTTTGTTCAAATCTCCTGGCGGAGTATCTTAGACTGTAAACGAAGCTCCTCCATAATCCACTGTTTTCTTCAGAAGATATAGATCCCGGCCATTCTGGTCTAAGCAGATATGCAACTGATGGAGTGACTTCAAAATGGCTAACGATGGCAACTACCTTATCTAGTTTTAAAGATAGGTTAAACCAATTTGCAAAACATCTGCAATGCAGACCGATACCGATACCTCAAAAATCGACCGATAAAACCGATACCGATACCGATACCAATACCATGGTATCGGTGCATCACTAGTCTGAATGCTACTTTCATTCTTAGTTTGTAAAATGCCTTCACAATTAAAATGAGCTCTTCGCTTGCTTGTCTTTGATCACGGAGGTTTGACATAGGACTTAGTCGAAGAATGATCTCATATGGAAGACAATCCATTATCAATATTAAATTAAAATACTTTGGACAGCATAACTAATACAAAATAGTTTATATCATGCTAGGTACAATAGGCAAAGATTTAACTTATGTATATAAGCTGTTCTTGATCAGTTGTGAAATTTTTTCCTGAGAGGCCTTAAAGAAACCGCTCTTTCTAAGCAAGGAAAAACAGATCAATGATTCTTTTCTCACCTTCCGTGGGTATTCCCAGCCCCTAATTATAAACATTTCCTCCTCCCTCCTAGCAAAGGAGAAGAAAAAATATTTCTAAAGTTGATTCATATTAGGAGACCAGGAGCGGTTCGTTGTATGCGGGAACATTTCGGGCCAGTAATGGCGCAGGGAAGATTTGACGGACGCGGTACGCCCTGAGACGTGTCGGAAGGCATTATACCGCGTAATATAAATTAACACAGCGTCAATTTAGTTTGTTTCGTTCATGAAATGTATTAAATTAATTGTCTAACATAAAAGTATTCGTTATTTTTAATTAAATTTTATTTATTTGATTTACACTTTCTAACTTTTTTTAACAGAAATCTTTCTCTCTTTAGTATTAAAATTACGTGGGTATGTCCTCGACACATCAAACCAACCAAGAAACTAAAAATACCATCCGTTCCATACATGACAATGTGAAAGGCTAAAAACGGTTGCTTAATAAGCACTGTCAGTCTCTGGTTATGTGGGTTGTCCTTTATAGTCAGATTAGTCATTGCTTCTTTACAGTCAGAATAGTCGTTGCTTCTTTATACTCAGATTAGTCATTGCTTCTTTATAGTCAGATTAATCATTGTTTTTTTTACATTCAGATTAGTCATTGCTTCTTTACAGTCAGATTAGTCATTGCTTCTTTACAGTCACATTAGTCATGGCTTCTTTACAGTCAGATGAGTCACTGCATCTTTACAGTCAGATTAGTCACTGCTTCTTTACAGTCAGATTAGTCATTGCTTATCTACTTCTCTACAGTCAGATTAGTCAGTTTCTTTACAGTCAGACTAATCATTGCTTCTTTATAGTCGGAAGATTAATCATTGCATCTTTACAGTCAGATTAGTCATTGATGAAGCAGGTCCGTAATGCCTAATAGAATATTCGACTAGCGTCACTTTTTATTCATCTTCTTTTCTATTTTTTATTTACCTAACAGCATCATATTTACATCAAATTTTTCAGATTTTTTTAGTTTTTTTCTTTTTTTAAACGAAGATCTTTTCTCCTCCCGCTCATCTATTTTCAAATGAATGATGAACAATATCAACACATTTATGATAGCTGCATAAAAATAGTATATAAAATATTTAAGAAGTTTTCTGAACATACGAAGACAGGAGTCTGGGAAAAACATGTTGTCCATTTTCGAATTTTCTGATTTCGATGAATGCATTTTCACTCAAAAGTTAAAATTGTTCAAACGGTGTGTTTTTGGAGAGGTTTTTCATGAAAAGCATGAATATTCTGTACCTTTTGGACAAGCTTCTGGAAAATAGTATGTCAATAATTTGTCATATTTTACATATTCTGCCTTGCCAAGAAGATAATGAAGAATGATGGGCAAATTTTGCCTTATCCAACTGTTAAACAAGTTTTTAAAAGATTCGTCCAAAACCCAAAAGACTTGATAAGTTTAAAAATGTTTAGTTGGACAAACCTTTAGTTGTGTTTGACTAAAAGACTAATGACTAAAAGAGAGTTGTTGTTTACTATGACATAATTGAAATTGTAAAGGAAAATAACATTACATCACAAGTCCAACAATTAAAATTGCACCCTTATGTGTCAAAATCATATTTACCGTCGTGGTCTTTATGTATTAATGTTAGTTATAAAAATAAAAATAAATATATTTACCAGATGTATTATTTATTTCTTCTTTAAAACCTAAAGTTGAGAAGACTAATTTACTGACTGAGCAATTAGCTGAACAAGTGTAGTTCCATATTTCCATGTGTGATTTATTTCGATGTTAAAGCTTCGTGTGAATGATTTTTTTTTTTTTTTAATTAATAAATGCTACTTGTAAATTTGCTGAAATATTAAGTTTCATTCATCTTTAATTAAAATTTCAGATCTTTGTTGATCAGCTTTATTGATTAATCACTCCCTTGACTGAACTTTATTTATTTCGATTTTCTACCTCCTCATTCCTGTGAAATATACTCCTGAAGGCACTGGAGGATTGCCCACATCAGTAGGCCGTCCGGTCGACACTGATTAGTTCATGCATGTACAAATATAATGGTAATTTCTAATCTTTGAAAAAAAAATTCTTGAAAAATCTTTGTATAGTAAAAATTACTTTGGATATTAATTTCATGTGAAAAGGAATAAGCTAGTCTTAGAACTAGTTCCTGAGCGCTTTTTTTATTCTTATTTATACCCTTATATGAAGCCAAATTTGTGATTACTCACCTATTTGGAAGAAATTTGGGGAGATTAATTTGCCATAAAATTAATCATTTTGTAATTAGTAATTCAAAATATATTTTATGGTAATACAGAAACATTTATTTATTTCCTTTATATTCGTTTGCACAACTTGAAGTTGTATTAAAATTTTAAAATTTTTAAATTTGTGTGTGAAAATTGAACATTTTATTTTTGCTTTGGTTATAGTTCCTGGGTTAAATCCACTTGGAGCTTCCTGGTTGTTAATTACACGGACTACACATTACGGGTCACTTTTTGTGTGAAAACTGTATAGTCGTCGTTTAGAATGGATTATATCAATTGAGTAGATATTGGTATTTGTTTAATGTCTTATACACAATTATCACTTTTTCTCAACTTTTTTACAAACGTTTACATTAACGCTAATTAGCATTTTTTTAAATAAGCTATTTAATGAGGGAGGGTCAGCGTCTAAATATAGAGAGCTGCTGAATGAGAGTTGAACTACATTTTTTGAAATTTGATCCTTTCCAAAGCCACCACTGCAAGAAATAGACACAACAATCGGAAAAGGACTATTTTAGGAACTAATACATTTCAAGAGCAATACAGATTACCCTTGTTAAGTTGTTATTGACTACGTATAAGAGAAAGTTCTTCCAGAAATTAAAATTTAAAAGTTGGAATTCCATCGTCTAGCTGCTGATTTCATAACTATTGCACTTCATAATATATAACAGTTTTTCCTTCTACAATAGTTTTTTTCATATTTCCTTGTACGATTTATTTAGATGTTAAAGCTTCGTGTGAATGCTCTATTTTTTCTGATTAATAAATGTTACTTGTGAATTTACTGAAATATTAAGTTTCATCTTCTATTAAATTTTCAGGTCTTTGTTGGTCAACTTCATTGATTAAACACTCCCTTGACTGTACTGCATTTGTTTTTTTCGATATTTTACTTACTATAATTTTAAAGGTAAGCCCATACTTGTACAAAATAATTAATTTTTAATCTTTTAAAAAAACAAAAATCTTAAAAAATCTTTATATAGTAAAAAATACTTTGCTTATTAATTTCATTGGAAAAGGATTAACTTGTCTTTGAACTAGTTCCTAAGAGTTTTTTTTATTTATACCCTTATATGAAGCCAAATTTGTGAATTCTCATTATTCTCATTAATGTTGTGGTCATTAATTTGCCT
Organism: Trachelipus rathkii; assembly: GCA_015478945.1. Lineage (NCBI taxonomy): Eukaryota > Metazoa > Arthropoda > Malacostraca > Isopoda > Trachelipodidae > Trachelipus > Trachelipus rathkii. The sequence continues at coordinate 40,882 of JABUQX010024968.1, read as the reverse complement.
TACAATTAATTATTTTGTAATTAATATTGCAAAATATATTTTATGGTAATACAGAAAAATTTATTTTTTTATTTTATATTTGTTTGCACAACTTGAAGTTAGATTAAAATTTAATATATTATAAGTTTGTAAGTGAAAATTGAACAAATTTTACTTTGGCTTGTGGTTATAGTTTTACCTGGTTTTTAATTGCACCACTACCATACTCGTGTGTCAGTTTTTGTGAAAAACTTGTATAGTAGTCATTTAGAATGGATTATGTCGATTGGTAGAATAGGTTATTTATTTAGAGTCTAATGCACAATTCTTTGTCATTTTTAAAATCGTTTGGTAAGCTAATTAAGCATTATTTTTCTTCATTATTACTTATTATGCCAATCTTTCTCCTTTCACATCTTTCAACTTTGCTATTACAACCACAAGCAATATCATTTCTATTATTATAACTATTAAAATTTATTATTTTTAATGTGACAAATTGACCCCCCCCCTAAAAAAGGAGTTTGTAATGAAGATAAACTAATGTCATAAATGTGACTAAATGTTACGTTTTTTGTGACGTTTTTTGTGCCATGTTTCCCTCCTAAGTTTTTACTACTTCAAAGAACAAACTTCATTACCTTAAGATGTTCATAAGAGGAAACGTCTTTCCTATTCCTTGGGCAATTTCATATTTTATAATAGACCATGTAAATCAAACTTCTTCTTCGTTATAACGTTACGGACAGAACTGCTAAGCTATTGTATAATAGTCTCAAAGTAATTAAAACTTCTGGTCTTCCGTCGTACTTTATTTATTAAGCACTCTCTTGACCTTGCTGATTTATTTCGATTTTCTCTCCTTACTATAATTTTTAAAGCAAGTTAGATAATATGTATAAAGATAATGGTCATTTTTTAATCTTAAAAAAAAAGAAAAAATTCGAAATTTTGTGGATTAAAATTTACTTGCTTATAATTTTATGGATAGAAATTTGAATCCATTTTTACTCAAACTACATTAGTTTGTTCTTATATTATCCTTAGAATATACCGATTTATCATTGTGAATACCTTCTTGGCAAGCATAGGGAGACTTAATTTGGCCATAAAATTTAATTCCACTTGTGTAATTAGCAATGCAAAATATATTTTTTTCCTTTACATTTCACTTATTTATTTTATATTTGTTTGCACAACGTGAAGTTAGATTAAAATTTAAATTTTATAAGTTTGTAAGTTAAAATAGAGCTAATTTATATTTGTTTGTGGTTATAGTTTTACCTGGTTTTTAATTACACCACTACCATAGGTTGAATAGTTTATTTGTTTAATGTCTAGTACACAATTATTGATTTGTCATTTTTATAATCGTTTACGTAGGCTAATTAGCAGTTTTTTTCCCATTTGAAAGTATCTAAGCCAATCCTCATCCTAAAGATGCATGTTGAGAGATGAACTAAATTTTTTGAAATTTGACATTTCTTTAATATATCAAACTACCAAAATTTTTGAATAATACACTGGACTTTTAACTCTGACAAGACCGAAGACCTCTTATATATCCTGCACTTCGGCATGAGTTTTGTGTAGCCGTAATGATTAATTTCTTATAATCAAAATTAAACTTTTATGACCTTACAAGATAGGAGCTTAGGACTTTACATGGAAATTTTGCAGTTAATGATATAAGATTTTTCCCTTCATAGGTATTTTCATATCTTCCTTGTGCCGATTTTTCGATGTAAAAACTTCGTGCAAATGCTTGCTCTCTTTTTCTAATTAGTAATTTATTGTGATACTTTTTAACTTAAAAATTTTTTTGAACAATCTTTATATAGTAAAAAAAAATACTTTGCTTATTAATTTCATGGGATAGGGAATAAGCTAGTCTTAGACTAGTTCCTAAGCGTTGTCTTTATTATTGTTTATTGTTTAAAATTGCCCTTATATAAGCCAAATTTGTGCATTTCTCAACCTATTTGGAGAATTAGGGAATAATTCGCCACTAAAATGAATCCATTTTTAGTTTAGCAATTGCCAAAATAAATCTTCGCTTATGGCTAGTAAGAAACAGTTATTTTTTATTTTTATATCTAGTTGTCAACTTTATGTTAGATCTAAACATTTAAAATTTTGTTTGTAAGTGAAAATGGAGAATTTGATAGTAAATTGCAAGTATTTGGAAGCAATGTTAGTACACTACGACCATCACATGTCGTTCGATTTTGTGAAAATGGAGAAACTTGATCGAAATATTCATTGTTGGTATAAAATAGAATATATACAATGTTGGGTATTTGTTTAAATTTTAGTACACAAAATTATACCTAAAAGAATTCATTGACAGTACTTCTTATTTTTTCCTAAAAGAGTGTCCAAGCCAACCTCATCCAAAGATTACATGTTGAGGTTGATAAATTTTGAAATTTGACATTTCTATAATATACCAAACTACCAAACTATTAGCAACTAGTGATTAAACAATATTTATTGCTCCGGCATGGCCGAAGAACTCTTACGTCTCCTGCTCTCCGCATAAGATTTGTGTAGCCTTAATTAATAATTACTCATGTGTTCCTCTGTCCTCTTTATAGGATTTAAATAATTCCTATTCGTTCCTTTATGTCCTAATTTCCTTGGGACTTTCCTTCGATAGTTCTTTGATTGCAACTTGAAATTAATGCAGTTAATCCCACGGAAATTGGACTCCCAAATTCCACATACCAACCCTTCTTTTTGTTTTGATAATTAAAGGGATGGAAGTGAATTTTGGCCAATTGAATAAAGGATACGTATTGTGATGTGTAACATCAGTAAATATGGATATACATGTAGAAAATTAGTATTGAAGTTTTCTATATAAAAAAGGGTAGAGTTTTATATTTTTAAAAAATATATTAATAGTTTAAATGATTTGTGAAGGCAAATAAAAACTTAATGTGATGAAACTTTAGCGCCATTCTGACTTTCAAATGTTGAGCTTTTGTCTGATTTTCAATTAACTAAGTAATTTAATAAAGTTATTTGAGAAACAGAATTCTAATTATTATTATGTTTTTCCCCAGGTTTTTGTACATTTCAAGAGTTGAATTCGGTGGGACAGAAGGGAAAATTTTTCAGCTCAAGGAGAATGAAAAAAATTTGAAGTATTTGTTTTCTAGATCCAACGAACAGACAGGTTTTACTTAAAACAAATTATTTTTGTTTAAACTTTGGTATATAATCTATTCCTGGTATGTTTTGGGCTAGTATTTGTGGAAATTGTTTGTAAGAACTTTGTTTCAATGTTCTGTGTTGAAACATTATTATTAAATAACGTTATTGACACCATTACCACTTCATTACTAATTACGAAAACTGTAACTGTGAGAAATTATCACTAACAACCACTAATTTTTATTTTTATAATTCTGTTTTATTTGCGGCGACGTTAATTGTGGTGTGTGTGTAGTATTACACTATATATAATCTTTATACGATATAGAGAGTGTTGAAACATTTAGTATATATATATTTGCTTATAATATTTACAGAGTATTAATATATACGTATATCTCTCTAGTATATATATGCGTTATTATATATATATTATATATTATATTATACACCTCTGAGTACTAGATTTGATATTATGATATACTATCTAATATATTATATATATTATATATGTCAACTATATATATATATATATATATATATATATTATATAATTTATATATATAGTATTATACCTTTTATTATATATATATAATATATATATATATTATATATATATATATTATATATTATATATAATATATATAATATATATATTATATATATATATATACCATTTAATTGATATGTATATATATTATATAATATATATATTATATATATATATATTATAGTACCTTGCTAATATATATATCTATATATAGTATATAATATATATTATATATAATATATATATATTCTAAATCATATGGTGTCAATGGTGATTTGGTTTAGGATTAATAGGCGGAGTGAGGCAGGGTTTTGTGTTATGTCTCCTTGGTTATTCACACATGCTTCAATATGGTATGGCGGTTTATTAAAGATATCGATGGTGGAGGGCGACTGGTATAAGAATGATGGAGGAGTGGAGGGTGCCCTACCTAATTATATGCGATGATTTGGTTTTTTGTTGTTGTGGCAATCTGAAGAGAGTTTGAGAGGATGTGGTAGAGAGATCTTGGCAGGTATGTTCAAAAGAGGAGGCGTTTAAACGTAACAGAATAAGCAGTAAGGTTCTCAATGGTTGATGAGTGAAGGACAGCTACACTCAGTGCTGAAGTTTATGTATAGATTGATGAGCACGCTGGAGGAAGTGTACTACGTGTAGCTGATTTCTTAACATTTTTAGTGTTATTGTCGATGGATGAGGAAGGGACGGTGATGCAGAGTGTAGGAGGAAGTTGTGAATGGCAGGAACCGTTTGCGTGCAATTAAATCGTTGGTGATGGTAAAGGGACTAAGTCCCTGAGTGCGCTAGGCTCTTACATGAAGGTATGTTGTTACCTGTCTTATTGTTTGGTAGTGAGACTATGGGTCGTGATAAGAGTATAGATCTAAAGTTCAAATGTGTTCAGATGGCCCCAATCTTAGGGGCATGCTAGCTGTGAAAAAGAATTTAAAAGTGAGGACATGACGTATTAGAAGTGATGGTGTTGAAGAAGGGGTAAATGAAAGAATAAATGAAGTAGTTGACGATTGTTTGGCATGTGACGAGGATGAATTGATAGCACGATTGGTTAATTGAGGGGGTATAGTGGCGAGAGTGTTGTTGGAACCGACACCGCTTGTGGGAAGACCGAAAGAGGAATTGGACTTGAGTCGTAGTATACGAATGTCGTGAAGGAGAGAATGTGAGTTTGCAGAGGCGAGAATAAAGGTGCATCGATAGGAGAGAATGGCGGGTTTTGTATGGGGGCATGGTTGTGGCGATTTACCATAGTGAGTCCGTCGCGGTCCCTTGACTGCTCTAGGGTGGATTTCTGCTGTGACGAGCTCTCACTACAAGGTATAGGGAGCGGCAAGGCTGGCTTTCTTTTCGAACGTTGTCACTTGTTCGCCTACTGCTTTCTTTTTCCAGATGCTTGTACTAGACCTTACCCCCAATCTGGGGCAAAGAGGAAGGTGAAGAAAGAAATTTACCTTTTAAATTACTTTTAAAAGTCCCTAGTAAGGAAAGTATTTAGGAAAGACATGATTCAAAAAAGTGATGAATTGCAGTTTTTTCTTTTATCAAGCATGTTTTCACTTATCATTATGATGATAATTTCAATGCACCACTCGTGAATCGGTTTTTGTTGATTCTATCAACCTATAAATCTCTGACTGTTGTTACTTTTGCAGCAAAAGGGCATTAAAATGAGCAAATTTATTAAAAAAAAATTTTTTTTTTTAATTTCCAGAATTCATATAGCTGAAAAGTGAAAGAGGCAATAAAGAAGAAAAAAATTTAATTTCAAATAATTGAACGCGATTAATGATCAGGTCAGTTTAAATTTTTTTCGATAAAATATTTTTTATTTTTTTGTTTTTTTTTTTTTATTTTTTTTTTTTTTTTCTTTTTTTTTTTTTAAAGATTTTTACCACTCTTTAATAATTTAAACTTGATAGCAATTACTTTTAGGCAGAGAAAGAAAGTCGTTTTATGGCACAAGATTTGGCAGTTATCAAAATGCTTCATCATGTCTATAACAGCTGGAGTATATTTTAATATTATATCAATATAATTTTTCAAGCAAATTTGAAACTTCATTATTATTATATTTATTATTATATTTATTTATTATTATTCATTATTACTTTTGTTGGATTATTATTATTATTTTTTAACACACTACCTCTGATCGGACTAGCACTTTATTTCGATTTTCTATCTTACTATTATTTTAAAATTAAGTTCATACATCTAGTCAAAATAATGTAATTTTAATATAAAAAAAATTAAATTCTTGACAATCGTATATACAACAAAAAATACTTTGCTTAATTTCATGGGAAAGGGAATAAGCTAGTCTTAGAACTAGTTCCTAAGCGTTTTTTTATCTCTTATTTATGATGACGTCCTTGATTAAGATTTCTTTCCACCTATTTGGAAGAAAATTAGGGGAGATTAATTTGCCATAAAATTAATCATTTTGTAAGGAGCATGCAAAATATATTTATGCACCAGTTAGAACTGAAGTTATCTTATATTCGTTTCACAAACTTGAAGTTAGATTAAAAATTAAAATTTTGTTTGTGAGTGAAAATTACATGTGAAAATTGAACGTTTTATTTTTGCTTGTGGTTATAGTTTTACCTGGTTTTTAATTGCACCACTACCATACTCGTGTCAGTTTTTGGTGTGAAAAACTTGTATAGTATTCATTTAGAATGCATCTACATAGATTGGTAGAATAGGGTATTTGTTTGGTGTTAAGTACATATATGTTGGATGTCATTTTTAAATCGTTTAGTAAGCTATTCGACAGTTTTTTTTCATTAGAAAGTTATTTAACCAATCTTCATTTTACTCGTCTTCTGAATTGAATACTAAATTTTTTGAAATTTTGAATTGCCTGATAAATATACAAAAACTACTAAAATTTGAATAATACACTGAATTTGGACTCTGATATGGGCGAAGCACCTGTTTTATATCCCTGCTCTCCGGCAAGATTTTGTTGTAGCCATTATGATTAATACTGTTAATGATTAAAATAAACTTTTTTTTACTTAAGGATAGGGCATAGAAATCTTTGATGTATCAGTAATATTTAAGTTTTTCCCTTGTAGTAATAACTTCCTTTCATATTTCCTTTGCAACTTATTTCTATGTTAAAACTTCGTGTGAATGTTCTTTTTTTTCCAATTATAATGTGACTAATGATTTGCTAAATATAAGTTTCATTCATTTTCATTAATTCAGTCTTTGTTGGTCAGCTTATTGATAAACCTTCTCTTGACCACAGCATTTACGTCGATTTTCTACTACTATTTTTTTAAAGGTAAAGTTACCATATCAGGCGCTGCGGAGGCGGAGCCGGGAAGCCGAAAGTTTTGGTAGGAGCCGAGCCGAGGCGAAATTTTTTGAGGGACTGAGCCGGAGTCGGAGCCAATCAATAAAGTGTCTGGAGCCGGAGCCGGAGGCGAAATTTGGGGACCTGGAGTCGGAGCCGCAAAAACAGAGGCTGCTCCGGCTCCGGGCTGATACAAAAATAAGTGATTTTATATTATTATACAGTTATTTATATTATATATATATAATATATATATATTATATTTAATTAATATATATATATAATAATATATAATATATATATATTATTTATATATATATATCATTATTATATATCATATATACTATTTATATATAATCTTTTTTCAGAAATCGCGGACCAGGCTAAAGACTGCGGGTAGACACTCACTACTCCGGTCGAGACGCCTGGCATATAACAACCGGTGGGCGGGACGTAGCCATACTTGTGTATATTCTTATGTCATAATAAAAAAAGGTTCGGTACTTCTATAGATAACTTTAATTAATTAGTTTAATATCTTTAGAAAATCATGTCCACTAAACCAAAAATCGAAAACACTTCATGTACTTGCATATATTACTCACTCTGAAGATAAAAACTTACTTCATTTCGTTCAATATGAAATAGTTAACACAATTGATGGGAAACAGTAAGTTCGATCATGCACGAAAGGAGTCTACTAACTACCAGTTACTCATGGGTCACAATACATCTACGGATCCTTTAAATTACATGCGAAATTTATAAATGCTCTCATCCAACATTGCTTACAATTTTAACAAAGAAGGTGAAGCAAACAGGTAATCGGATAAACTTTAATTCAAACCAGACTAAAGTGGACTTTATTTCAGTTCCAAAAACTTTTTATGTTTTTGTCAAGTGAAAAAATTCAAAATACAATTGATATTAATGATCGTAAAAAGTAGTGACCATTACCTTTTCTTTTGCAGACCAGGATTTAACGCTCTCATCCGACAATTGCGCAATTGTTAAAAAGAAAAGATGAAGCAAAAGGTAATCAGATAAACCTTTAATTTCAAAAACTCAGACTAAAGTGGAAAAACTTTTCAGCTCCCAAAAATTTTATGTCTATGTCAGGTTGAAAAAATTCAAATACATTAGATATAATGATCGTAAAATTTTTACATTAGTTTTTTGCAAGACCAGGATTTACAGCACTGTGTAGACATGGCTTCGAAACTAGAAATCACCTTAGACCGGAAAAATACTTTGTAAAATAGTTCTAGAAGAAGCGGTAATAAGCCAAAAATCTTAAACATTGTCCTAAAGACGTTTCGTGCATTAAAAAATGACTGCTAACACATGGGCAAGCTAAATTTAATTTTGCCAATTACATTTAGATATGTGAACGACGATAAAAACAATATTTCATAAACGTTAGCAGTGAAAGATACCAAATCAAACATTTCAGCGAACATATCCAAGAATTTGTTTCTAGTTTTAAAAAGAACTTCAAAAAAGAACTCCCGGCAACTACCTTATTACGGACAACACACCCCCTCTTGCTCTTTTGGATGCAAAAATTAAGGACAATGAGGATGAGAACAGGAAGCTGGTAAATACGTGATACTATTTTATTGAATGCCAAAATGAAGTAATAGTGGTTTTCAGAATGAATTGATAACACTTTGAAAAACTTTTTCCGATGACGTTACATTGCACACATGAGAGTGTGGAGTTCATACTTTACAGTTAGAAGTGCGTTATGGTCTCCACAATACTCATTACAGCAAAGTTTATAAGCCAAGGGAGAAAATAGCAAAAGCAGCACGTACCTCAAAATTAGAAGTTCTTAAAATTCAAGCTGGAAAAGTGGCAATCTTAGGTCAAGAGAAAGATGGGGATAGTACATGTTCTTTATCTCTAGAAATGCTTCTGAACGTAAAGATTTAGTAGTTAGTATGATGGCTGCCGGTACTCCTGAACTTTCTTCGATAGTCAGTGGGAACAAATCAAACCTCGAAAATTATTAAACACCACACTTTACAACAAAAAATACTTCAAGCAGAAGATTTGACTGAAGGAAAATTTTATAGAGAAGAGATTTTAGCAAATGACAAAAAAAATTCATGAAAGAAGGGAAAGAATTTAACTGAAAAATAAAATACTTTTTGTCGGCCATCTTTGTTCAGAATCTTTCTCAGACTGAAGATCTTATTTAAAGCTAGGATGATCTTGTTGAACCTAGATTAAATGATAAACACCATGACAGAAATCTGGTCGGAGTCAGATAGTTTACCAGTTTAAGGAATTCTTTCTTGTGGTATTCTTGTCAGATGAAAATAAAGAAGCCAAGTTTGACAGTAATGGGAAAAATTGGGAGCATGCAGAAAAGCTTTGGAAAAAATTTAAAAAAGACAATCTACCACTAAAAGACATTCAACCTAGAAAATCTCTTAAACTGAGACTGTCTGAGGAAACACAACAGGCCTCCTGTAAGTCAGGGGCGCCCCGGCCTTACGTAGGGTGCGAAGAATATACAGGCCGTGGATATTGTGCTTCCTCCTGATATTCATGCTCAGCTATGAGCGCGCCGCGCTATATGTGTGCGGTTCGCTGACGTTCATTTCTCTGTTTAGTGACTAGCGTCTAGCCATCATCTAACGGCGTGTCGGGAGCGGGGTCTTCCTGATCGGACTGAATATGCGAGTTCCACTGCGATCTTAGTAGCGCTTTCCGTCATATGACTGCCCGGTCTTTTCCTTAGCACGTCCCTGCGTCAGGTATTTATCGTTCAGCGGTCTGTCAGTGTCGTGGCTACCGATAGCTGACACGTGGTGTGGTCATCAGCTGGTATTTTAGCCGTCAGCTGGCACATGAATCATCTCGACTTAGTCGAGCCATATACCTCTCGTCGCGGTTCTGCTGACATAGTTGATCAACTTAGTCTCCGGCGATCGCTCCGTCGTTGATACCGGACCCTCCTACCTGCTTGGCACATGGGTCTGGGGTGTCTCACCGCTGTACTGCTGGTGTCGTTATCTCGCTAGCGTGATAGACAGATAATTATTATAATCTATCTATTCTTCACATCATCTGCCCTTCTCCACTGAACTCTATCGTACTCGATCTCACAGTATCGCGCGTCTACTCCTTGCTATACATACGTTGCTACCCGTATTGCTTTGCCGTCACTGACCGTTTTTCGTCTATACCTCTATCCCCTCTTGTCCCATCACGCTTATCTGTGCACTACCTAGATCTAACCTGTGAAGTTCTCTCTTTATCCCCTGCTACCGCACAGCATCCAGCGGGCTCTGTCATCTTCCACCAACCCACACACCACCAAACGCGGCCCTTAATTGATAAACTCCATTATGATCGATACGCTGAAAATTCATGCCGGCTTGAACAAGTGCTCACACCCTCACGTAACCACGTTAAGATGGCATCACACAGACAAATCTGCATTGTGAATAATCGCCTAGACAATCCCGCCTCAAGACTGCCGCTTGCCATTACAGCTTTGTCTAGTCCAAATGCAGATGTGCTAGAGCTTATTTTCTGCCTTATAAATAATAAAATTCATAGATTCGAAATTGTTAGGGTCATGTATTATAATTTTTATTGTTAAGAACAATTGTTTGAATAAAATTTATTATGTTCTGATGTTAATCAAATGTGTAATTATTTAAGTATTTGAAAATAATTGATTAAATTACCACAATTACCAAATATATATATTTTTATTTTAAGCATTACATTTACATTTTACGTCAAGTTCTCTATTATTATATGTTATTATAATACTTTATATATAATATATATATAGTATATATATATATATATTATATATTACTATATACTATTATATATATATATATATATATATTATATATATATATAAATATATATATACTATTAAAGGTATTATATATTATAGTAGTGTAGGTGATTATATATTTATATCACATATAATATATATAATATATAATCATACTATTATATATAGACTAATACTGTTGTCTGAATAAAATTATGTTACATATGTCCAGACAGCTCATAGTTCTCATGAGGAATTTTTTAAACTTTATGATGAAACTGAAATATAATTTTATGCATTTAAGAACAAAAAAAATAAAAAATTAAAATTACGTAATATGTACAGCAGTTCAGTATGGAATTTCCTTATGAATTCTCTTTTAATTTTCTAGATGATTTTTGTTGAAGTCTTAAAAACATACGAGAATTTTAATTTTCAACGCTTTTTCTGCATGCTCCAATTTTTCCCCTTCATCTGTCAATTTACTTCTCCTCTTCATCTGACAGGATACTACAAAGATTCCCGAAACTGCTGAACTATCTAGACTCCGACCAAGTCTGTTACATAATGTTTTTCATTTTAAATCCTAGTTCACAAGGAGCATTCCTAGCTTTTAATATCAATCTCAGTTCTGAGAAGATTTGAACAAAGATGGCCACAAAAGTATTTTATTTTCAGTTTACAATTCTTTCCCTTCTTTTCAATGAATTTTTTTTTCATTTGCTAAAATCTCTTCTCTATAAATTTCCTTCAGTCAAATCTTCTGATTGAGGATTTTGTGTAAGTTGTGTTAAAGGGGTTTCAGGTTTGATTGTCCAACTACTATCGGAGAGAGAAGGGGTTTCAGGAGTACCGGCAAGCTCATACTTACTACCTATATTCTTTTAGTTGCAGAAGCATTTAGAGCATAAGACATGTACCCCATCTTGTCTCTTAACCTAAGATTGCCACTTTTCAGCTTGATCTTTGAAACTTCCATTAATTTTGAAGTACGTGCCTGCTTTTGCTATTTTCTCTTGGTGATAAGATTTCTTCTGATATTGTGGAACCATCAACGCACTTCAACATTAAAGTATTAACTCACACATCTCATTGCTGCAATAGTTAACGTCTCGAACAAAGTTTTTCTTTCAAGTTTATCAAGTAATCATTCTGAAACAATAATATTATTCTTCATATTGGCATTCAATAAATTCAGTATCACTGTTATACCCAGCTTCCTGTTGCCTCATCCTCATCTCCATACTTATTTTTCATCGTATGATCCAGTTTATGCCTTATCCTACTACTTTACGTGCACTCTTTTTTTGTTGGTCTTTTAAAACATAACAAATTCTTGAATGTTCGCGATAGTTATATTTGGTATCTTTCACTGCTAACGTTTTAGAAAGTTTTTATCTTTGTTCACATATCTAATATATTGCAAAATAATTTAGCCTTGCATGTGTAGATCCATTTTTAATGCACGAAACGTCTCCTTTACATTTAGCGTATATTCTCGTCGTGTGTGTGTGTGTTGCTTTACACACGTGTCCTCTAAAGTGAAATGTCACTTAATTTCTATATTCTCTCGTGTGTCTATCATATTCGCCATCTCGCGTGATTTTCTACGTTTCGAAGCCATGTCTCCACACATGCTTTAAATCCTCTTGCAAAGAAAACTATGAAAAATTTAACGATCCTTGTGTCAGTCTCTCTCTCTCTCTGTCCCTCAGTATCTTTCTGCACATAGATCAAAATCTTCTCTAACTTTCTATCAGTTCTCATTACGCACCATTCTTCACTCGTTTAGTCCTCTGACTCTCTCCCTCTATCCATATGTCCTACCTGTGTTGTGTGTCTAATCTATCTCTCTCTCTTTCATCTGTCTATTGTTCACTGTGCAATTGATCATTACGCTATGAACCTTCACTATATACTCAGATTATATATGTTCTTTACTTCCTGCCCTCAGCATCTTCAAAGCCTTCCGAAACTGGGCCTTCCTCTCTCGTGCACCATCTGGAGTGCTCTATTTAGCCAGAAATATCTGATATTTTGAATTTTCACTTGACAAAAACATTAAAAGTTTCTTGCAACTGAAAAAGTTTCCCCTTTAGTCTGAGTTTTTGAAATTAAAGATTTATCTGAATACCTTTTGCTTACTTCTTTTTAAACAATTGTACAATGTGATGAGGCTTTTAAATTTCGCTAATGAATAAGAATCCGTGAGCATTGTGACCCATGAGTAAATGGTTTTTGGAGTTCTTCGTGCAGATCGGAACTACTTTTCCCCTCTGTCGGTTAACTAATTTCCTAGTGAGCTGCGGTTTTCACTGTCTCCTTTTTTTAGTTCATCTGATTCACGTCCAGCGGATGTTTTCGATTTTTGTTTCAAAGTTTTCCACTTCACGGCTTGCAGCCGTATTTCCTTAATGTTATCCTATAGGAATACCAACCTTTTTTTATTATTTGAAATTAATATACACAAAGTAATTTTCCTGAAAAAAATATATTACTAATATATATAATAGATATTATATATATTAATATATATATTATTATAATAATATTATAGATTATATATATATATGAATATATTACGAACGATTTCTTAGGTCAAGTGGCTGTATTAGATTGATGATAATGATTATATGTATATATATATAAATTATATTTAGTAACCGAAGGATACTATTTTGTAAAAGGCTTTCCAATAGTTGCAAGATGCGTTTAGACAAATTGGGCATGGATCCATCTCACATAAAATAATCAATACACGGTAATATTTTGGGTAAGCCAGTCCACCTCTCTCAGAAGATTTAGGAGAAGAGGAGGAGAGCTGTAATCGTTGATGGGGTATGAGCAGGTTCATTCACTTCTTCGAGCTAAATATTTCGCGTCCTGAATATTCTTCTAAAACTAAAATCTTTTTGTCCTCATAATCCATGGTTTATCGATCGTGCTTGTTCTCTGGCCATTCAGGCTAGAGACAGTGCCGGTATCGGGAGTGGACAAAATTCTCGTTCTCCTATCGCTCTCGCTAATTCATTCAGCTAGAAATCGTTGCAAGGGATACTCTTCGACGAAGCAAAGCGGGCTGTCATCAAAGGAAAGTGCGCTAACCTCCTTGTTCTCTTTCTAACAATTTTTCAGCTTCTAAGCAACTTCTGTAACATCTGCTTTCCTCCTCTTATTCGACTGTGATCAATGTGTTGCTAATTCTCCAACTGAGAAAGGCTAATCCCTTCGGCCCCTCGCTTTCAACTACTATTCTCTTTATGTCTCAATACTGATCACTTTTCCCTTCAGTGTTGGAAGCTCTCATGTTCAACCTATTCCCGAAAAAAGAAAGCCGCCTCTGATCCTTCTAAATATCGCCCTGTTAGCTTCTCACTAGTATTCTATTCTACGATCTTGGAAACCGTTCTTAAACTCACTTCTAGTTCATCTTGGAAACTCATTCCGCATCGCCAGGTACGGGGGCTCTCGTTGCACGACAGTCTACTGCGCGATATACTTCATATCCTATCCGATTATGGTTCTTTTTTCGCGGTCGTTAGGAAGCACCTCTAGTGTTGTGTGTGACGCTTGCCTCTCCGGAGCTGCCAGTCCTCCGCTTATGACATATCACAGGCCTACTCGGTTGCTCCTGGCTCCAACACCCTTAAAGATTCGGCTTCGACTTCGCTCCGGAGTCTCCTCTTCACGCAAATGTCGTGCTCCCTGGCTCTCCTCCACGCTCACCCCCTCATCTGGGCTGGCTCGCTCTTTCCTACCGTGTCCTTCGCTTTCTCGGCAGGCCTCTTTTGATATTAGTGTATCAGCCTGTTTCTTTAACAAATCGCAGGTCACAGGAGATATCGGCGGTGATTGGGGTTAGAGTGACTGGTGGGCAAGGGCAGCGTGGGTCTTTTCATGTGTGTTTACTTAATAAGAGGTTGGCTTGTTGCCCAGAGGCATATCTGTCATTATATCCTCTTTATATGTACCATATGTCGAAATATCTCTCTCTCTCTCTCTCACTCCTGCAAACCGTTCCTCACTTGGGTCATACCTAACTTCGTAGTATACCGTATGTAACTACACTATGGGAAAAATCTAGCTGAAGCAATACTGCAAATTCTACTTCCTGTATTGGGTATCTCACTTCTCTTTGTTTACTCATGTTAGGAATTCCTCATCGTCTTACTCTTTCCGATTTCTATTCTCACCTACAAATCAATGGAAATAAGCTAATATTACCCAACAAATGTAAGTATAAATTCTTTTAATTAAATCCCAACTTATACTAACAATAGTCGAAAGATATATCAAAAGATTTTTCTTAATTCTCTTTCTTCAACTTTTTCCTAATTCTCCTTTTCTCAACTAAATAATACTGTAACAGGTCTCCTTTGTGATATGTACAAAAAATTTAAACATCATTTTGTACAGCCTTATACGGCTATCACAAAACTCTGCCGGAGAGGGGCATGTACAGAATAAATAAAGTCTTTTCTGTCTCTGCGAATAATCTCCATACGAGTTCCTACGCAACGGTTGCTATCGCGCAGCGTTCATAAGTAAATACTATGTGAGAAGTATATGTTTAGACTGATGATTTGAGATTATTTTCCTCTCTTTTCATTCTTATTAAGATATAGCTTGCCTGCCGCAAATTACTCAAAAGGAATCCTCTCTAATTCACCCTCTTATGTATAGGAAGTACCTTGCCCTCTCTTACTATTGTATTCTATGGACTTAGAAGGACGGTGGTCTCTGTACACAAAGGACTTTGTGCACAGGGTTCGCAATTAGCTTAGCTTCAACTCTGAAGACAATAACAAAGGATCTATTCACATCGTATACTGCACACTTTCTCTAGTGACATATCACCTCGACCCCATAACTCCTCTCTTATTGCTCGGACAAAATGAAGCAGTACATGTATGGTATGCTTTTACTCTCTTATTTACTAAAGTTATGGTGCACTACCCCACTGACACGGGGGGAGCAAGGTGCTCTTGAGGAAACTTATCAACTCGCGTACCACCACCCTTTACGACTTCCTTCGTAGACAAGGGCTGCTGATTCTGTATCTGGGCGCGGGTGGAGTACTGTCTCAGTGTTTGACTAATTAGGTACACAGTCGCTGAAGCTAGTTACGCATGTGGCGGTCATATACCTTCCTTCTACACAAACACACAAATACATGTATGAATATACATGTGATTATATCATCATATTCTCATGTATACTCCTACACCTAGATATTAATTAATTCTCTTTTCAACTCCTTAATAAGTGCAATTGTGTTGCCTATACATAGAGGTAAGCTGATTTTAAATATTTAGACTGCATTTATCTGAGTGGGTAGAATTACTTCTTCGAGTAAAATATATGTACTATTATCGACCAACCTTCCTACTCAATTGTTACAAATAAGGGTGCATTTCTGCTCCATTTTGGGCAAAATGAAGTCGGTTGGCTGGTGACTATACTCTCTCGCTAATAAATGAAAGAAAAAAGTGGACGGTTTTATAGATTTGATTGCCTCTTCTGACATAGACATTAATGAACTATTAAGAAGATATATATCCATAAATTCCTCTCGCCTATCTCCAAAGACATGTGTTATTATCAGTCCCCTTCCCACGTATAGGAAATAATATGAGCGTCATGACAACTCTCTAATCACTTGATGTGATATATCAATATTAGATGTGTTATGTCGTCTTAGTTATTACTCTTTGTCAAAATTAAAACCTTTGCAAAACATATATTGATATCGGCCTTGTTACGGAACTGCTATTTCATGAACTTACAGTAATTCTACACATAACACACAATGTGTGTAGATACATGTACGATAAGTACAATTGCCTACCACATACTCATGCTACCAAGTCGGAAGTCAGATGAGTTTCTCAAATATATCATAATTCCGACCTCATCTGTTTTATTCACTATATACCACAATAAATGAGCATTAAGCAATACAATAAAAAATACTATTATATCTATCGTATACCAACATCACACTGCATTTTAATAATGCTTATCTCTCTTTGCTTTGTGTGATCAATTCCAGAATGTAAATGCAAGTTGTCTTCTAGGCATTACATGAACACAACCGCACAATTTCCCATCATCTAGTCATCTCGTATAATAACACTCTTGAAGTCTTAATTTTCTTTGTGATCATTTAACGAAATAATCTACAGATTACTCGCAATATACTAATAAAACCATTCTGTCTTCTCATTTTGCCAAGAAAATTAGATTCAATGCGCGCTCTCGTCCTCTAATACTCATTATTAGAAATCAGCGACATCTGGCTGCCTGGATTAGTAAATATTTCTTATAAGACAAATAATACCATATGCAAAAAAAAAAAAAAAAAAAAAGATAAGTAAGACGTAAAGTGCACATAATGTCACACCGTAAGTAACACAACTACACTATCAGTCGAGCCTTCTCTAAGCTCAGATCAATACAGGGACACTCCGATTTCGTTTGGAACACTTGATGTTGCTTTCATGAAGCGCTTCTACAGTATCTCTAAAGAAAATGGTGAAGGTGAGATTCTAAAAGATAATTTTAAGAAAATAAATGAAAACATACTATAACGTTAACCTCAGTGTAAGATTAATCTTATAAACCCGAAAATTAACCGAATAACCCTAGCCTCCGACAACACCTTTTCGAGATATTTATGAGTGGATCTAGTGCATATACGTACATGTACTTTCATAGAGAAACGAACGAAGCACTGTTAGATGTGCATAAAACATAGAGCATAATATGGAATTTGTATTGTAATAATATAAAGAAATGTCTTTTTATTAAAAGAAGTGATCTAGACCCTATATCCAATAATAATTACTTTTATTTTAGGTATAGATTGGACATTCCTTACTAGGGACTTTTTAAAGTAATTTAAAAGTAAATTTATCTTTCTTCACTCTTTTATCCTCTTTTTACTCTACCCAAGATTGGTAAATCATAGGTAATGATTTGCTCATTGTTACAGCCTACTCTCGTATATAAAGAAATAGTACTAAGGTGTTAATAGAGAACATTTATCATAATGATCTCGAAAAGAAAGGCTACAAGCCTTTGACCGGCCTCCGTCTGTTAACCTAATTTAATTTAGTTAATAAGTATCTGTTTCACAACGATAAAATATTTCACCCTTTTTAGTAGTCATTATTAATAATATGTGAGTTATCCGTCGGTAATTATCTGAGTTACCTCTTGTCGATCTTTTTTAGAGGTATATTATTTTATCGTGAAATCCAATAAACAATTAGATCACCAGTCTCAAAAATGTGTCGTATAAGATCTTAAATCGGTCGTGATAATATTCTCCTCGTGACCAAATCGAACATTTCTCTCCTCAGACCATTTCGCTTCAGCCATGACACTCTGAATCCATTTCGACTTGCAAAAGGGATACATACTATCAGGCCGGGTCCGGCATTTTTGCCCTGATAGCACTGCATCGCACCCGATTAAAATCTGTCCGCCCATCACTTACCAATCGAGCTATACATTTCATCTTATCTCACATGGAGCCATACCTATTTCTCAACTACTTATACATTATATACTTCGTCATTTACTTATTCAACTCTTTCAAACCATTACAACTCTCTAAAACTATTTACAACTCCAAAACTCCAATTACATATACTCTAAAACTATCACTATGGGGCCTAGTATGTACATTTGGGAACTATACATTAACCTATTATCTAGATACTTACTTTCTATCCAGTACATAGTTCTCTACGAGATCCATTAAACTCATTATTAATACACATATATAGTTTAACATACATATTTACCCTCATCATTGATTATATACATACCTAGCAACTTCTCAAACTTAGTATTACTGTATTTAACAATGTCCACTAATTCTCTGATTCATAGTCAGGTCTCAAGCATTTGCCATTAATCGATACCATAGTTCTATCAACCACTGGTTAAACATATCTAATATTATACTAGTTCTACTTGAGCTTAGAAATACCACTTGTACATCTATACATCCCACAATTGTCTTTAAAGTACTACAATCCTATACTCATTATATAATGTGTTTTAAAAACTTCTGGGACATCAGATCATTCAATACATGGCGTGGCTTCATTAGGTGTGACAAAGTAGACTGTCCAACTGAACAGAGCTTCTTTTACCCGTCTTAATCATCCTTTACGTGTTCAAAACCCGCGTGTCGTATGATATTTCCACCCGTTACAACAATATTCGTCGCGCATACTTTAGCATGTGTCCCTCTCTTAGATAAAACAAAACTGTCTCGGCATTCTCGGCATACAGCAAAAACTTTCCTAATATTCAATTTTCCACTTTTCTTTCATCTGTCAATGTAAATATGGACACTAATAATACTACGTGTATAGGGTGGTGTCCCTCACAGTCTTACATTCTCGCGGAATAATGCAAAGTAAATAACCAGGGTTGCTAGATCCCACTCTCGATACATACGGACGTGTTCTAACTCCTTTAACATCCATTACATTCGGTGGTATTCAGAATTTAATGTACAACAAGGGAGATAATATCTATTAAAATTCTACTCAATACAACTCCATATTATCTTCCACTCGGGGCTTATAATTGGGCCTTAAACCCCAAATCACCATGACTACCTCCATTAAACCTAATTTAGCAAAATCTCTTTAAGGTGAAAAAGCTACTCTATCTTAAATTATTGAATAAGGGTGGCAGGTTGAAAGACCTGGCTTGGGGAGAGTTTGAGTGTGTAGATGTTTAAGAAAATGGAAAGACTATGAAGAGAAAAAAATGGAACCCATTTCAGTAAGTCTGGATATTATGATTGATAAGTGAAACAAAATTTTATGATTAAAGTAGTAGTAGTAGTTTATACTAACTTCGGATAAAGTTTGTAGACTAAAAATTATTTATAAAACCACATTTGCTCATTATAGGTGAAAAGGTAGCATTAGTTAATAGATAGGCGTATTATTTGCTGATATTATTAATATGATAGAGCAAAAACTGGGATTGTTCATTTACCAGCTATTCAGCTTAGTGTATTTCTGTAGGACCATAAGAAGATAAAGTACATTAACACCTTATAGATACCTTTAAGACCACGATTAACACCTCGTACCTGTAAGTAAAACCTCAATGATTTCAGTCCAGTCCTAGCATTTAACTAGTATCATAGAACTAAACCTCACACCGACTGCTCCAGAGTCAGACAAGTGACCCGAAGTTTTCTCTGACTTCAAACACTGGTGATTAAGGTACTGTAACCAGGCACAGTGTAAGAGATGGGACATGTTAAGTTTCCTTATCTCAACACTACCAAAACTGAATGCAGCTTTGGACTTGCAGTTTGTACGTAATTCGAGTCACCTTATTTTATTGAGAAAATTGTAATATTTCTAATTTAATAATTTATTTAAAATTTTTTGAAGTTAAATTGATTCTAAAGCCAATGATAGGTCTGCACTTTGAATATTTTGAAATTTTTCTTTGAGGAAAAAACGTATAAAGTGAGATTAAGTCCGTACCACCAGGCCAAATATTTTATTTGATAGTGAATTTTTCGTTAAAATATAGAGCAATTAATTTTGAAGACCAAAAATTTAAAATTTTGTAGTTGAATAATATCTAGATTTCTAGGCTCTACAAGGTTCCTAAGTTTTTGTTTAGCTTGAATTTTTTTTTATGAGCAAGTCAATACTAGATAAAGTAGGAATGGTATAGACAATTGATTGTAAGTTGATTTTAGACATTCTGCTAACTTTATACCATATTTTTCAATTATAAATACATAGGATTACATAACCTGACAAAAACGCTCAATTAGTCTCGATTAGGTCCATGTTGCGTCTTAATGGAAGGTACTCTGATATATATAAATTATACTTTTCAATGTGTATGATCATCACTCTATTATATTGTATTTAAAATTAATATATTATTAGTACTGAATATATTATACTAACAAAATATCAATCTACTTAGCTTAATGTGTTAAGCATCGCGAGATGGTTCTAGATTTTATTTATATTATAATTTAAATATTGGTAGGCCATCTGAAG
>JABUQX010024968.1:10000-12500 GCA_015478945.1 Trachelipus rathkii | reverse complement strand
AATAATAATAATAATAATAATAATAATAATAATAATAATAATCATAATAATAATAATAATAATAATAATAATAATAATAATAATAATAATAATAATAATAATAATAATAATAATAATAATAATAATAATAATAATAATAATAATAATAATAATAATAGTAGTAGTACCCTGTACAAATTTTATTTATTCCCAGGTCTAGATTCTAAAGCAGGGTTGGCACAAAAAAAATCAAATGATTAAAAAAATCATGACTTTTTTTATTTTTTTTTATTTTTTAGGCAAATTTTTTTTTCTAAATTAATAATTAATCCTAGCTATCACCTAATTAATGATAAGTATATTTCATCTATATAATAAGTAAATTCATCAATGTAGTTTCAAGTCATTTTTAATAAAGAAATAAATAAAATTAGAGTACTCAGATACAGGGCCCTCTTAACCGCTAGGCAAACTAGGCAAATGCCTTGGGCGGCAGAATATGAGGGTGGCCCTAGGTGGCTAGAACGCGGCAGACAACGACAGCAAAAAACGAAAAAAAATATATATATATATATATATATATATATATATATATATATATATATAAGGCATTTATAGAAGAGTTATATATATATATATATATATATATATATATATATATATTATATATATATATATATATATATATATATATATACAGGGTGATTCAAAACCTCTGCGACAAACTCGGAGGGCTGATAGAGCAAACGATAAGGAACATTTATTGTTAAATAACCTATGTTGTATGACGCTTCGTTTCAAAGTTACGGACGATTGAAGGTACACTAGTTTATGTTGTGTGACGCGTCGCATGTAGGTTACTGACGATTTAGGTTACTCAATTTTAATGTCTTTGTGCGTGCGTACATGTGTGTACGCTTAACGTCCTTCGGAAACACGTGGCAATACCTTTACCTTGCCCAATTCATCGTTGATTCAGTACAGTGTAGGCATCGATTACGAATGGATCACTACACTCTTCCCAAGTTAACCGACATGATAATGTGTTACGGTGCGGCGAACGGAAATGGACGAAGAGCGCACCCCCACCACACAATGTTTGCTCGCCTTCATCAGCGCCTTCGAGATAATGGGACCCTTCGTCCCCGGTGCATTGGTGGAAGACCGTGTAATACGAGGACTCCTGCGTTTGAAGAAGAGGTGCTTGAGAGAGTCGCCAACGACCCGTCGACTAGCACACGCGCCATTGCCCATGCCATGGGTTCAAATCAGTCGTCTGTGGTTCGGGTCTTGCAAGAGCAAAGCCTCCATGCATACCATCTACAGAAAGTACAAGGACTTGGGCCAAACGACTTCGCACCCCGTGTGCGATTTGCCCGGTGGTTTCTGCAACGGAGCATCGATAATCCTGCCTTTCCTGCACATGTCTTGTTTACAGCAGAAACAGCCACATATGGGACGAGGACAATCCGCACGCAATGTTCATCAGAGTTCACCAGGCGAAATTTACCGTAAACATCTGGGGTGGAATTCTTGGGGATTATCTGCTGGGACCTGTCATCATTCCACACCATTTGGATGGACCTGCGTACCTGCAACTACTCCAGAACACGCTTCCGCAGCTCATGAACGACATACCCCTTGCGACCCACAGAGACATGTGGTTCCAACATGATGGCGCTCCAGCGCACTTCAGCCACCAAGTACGGGCGCATCTGAACAGAGTCTACACTGACAAATGGATAGGGAGAGGGGGGACCTGTTGCGTGGCCTGCAAGATCGCCCGACCTCACGCCCCAAGATTATTTTCTTTGGGGGCATGTGAAGAGTGTTGTGTACATTAACCCAGTCAACACAAGAGAGGAACTGATTCAGTGAATATTCACTGCGTTTGATCAAATCAGACACAGTGAGGGCATGTTCGGTAGAGTCTGACAGGCAATGGCACGGCGATGTAACGAATGTAATCAGGTACAGGGCAGACACTTGGAACACCTCCTGTAATTTTCCCCAATAAAATGATTTCATAACAAGCTACCATTGTTTGTTTTACAACCTCGCGTCAAAACACATACGTTGTTTAACAAAATATCCTTATTGTTACCTCTATCAACCCTCGGAGTACACAGATGTACGCACGCACACATACATAACATTAGAATACCCAAAATCTCCGGTTACGAAGTAACGACGCGTCAAACAACATCACGTGGTTTACCTTACATCATCCGTAACTTTGAAGCGAAGCGTCATACAACATAGCTTATTTAACAATAAATGTTCCTTATCGTTTGCTCTATCAGCCCTCCGAGTTTGTCGCAGAGGTTTTGAATCACCCTGTATATATATATATATATATATATATATATATATATATATATATATATATATATATAAATTTATTTTTATTATATATATATATATATATATATATATATATATATATATATATATATATATATATATATATATATATATATATATATATATATATATATATAGATATATATATATATATATA
>JABUQX010024968.1:0-5000 GCA_015478945.1 Trachelipus rathkii | reverse complement strand
TATATATATATATATATATATATAATAAGATATATATATATATATATATATATATATATATATCACCATATCCCGAAAAGGCTTCAGGCATGTAACTAGAAAACTATAACATCTACAGGAAAATAAATAACATTTTTGATTTCAGGAAGTTATTTCATCGAAGAAACTTAAAAAAAAAATTAATTTATTCTAATATTTATTAATAACTCCATATTAATATTAGTAAAAATCTTCAGTGCAGGCTCTGATTGACCTTGAAAGACCTTGAAAGCTGCATTGTCTCGAGAGAAAAAGTTGCCAAATACCGCTTTATAATATAATTGGAGAAAATATTATTTTTTCTTTTTATATCCTTTTTAGGGGGTTCGAGCCGACGGAGGGACAGAGGGGGACGAAGTCCCCCCCGTCGTCCCCCGGTAGGCCGAGAAACCCCGACTCTCTCCATCGTTCTTGTTTACCCGTGGGATATTCTTTAGTGAAAAAAGAAAAAAATTCAACATATGGCAACTTTCCGTCTCACTCGGGAGTAAGCCGCATCTTTGATTTATCAAAAAACTGTAAATTTTTCAACAATTTTTAACAATTTTAATTTTTTAAAAAGCGTTATTTTTTTTTTATTTTTTTAATTTCCGGGGTAAAAATGTCTCCTGATTAATAATGATATTTATTTTCGTTTATTTGTTATAGTTTTTTATTTACTTTCGATGTTGTAGTTATATATATATATATATATATATATATATATATATATATATATATATATATATATGTCATAGTTAGAGGAGAAAGATAAATATATATATTTATATATATATATATATATATATATATATATATATATATATATATATATATATATATATATATATATATATATATATATATAGTCAAATTTTGTAGCTGTGAAATAGTTTATATATATATAGGTTATATAGCATATATATATATATATATATATATATATATAGTAGTTATAGTATATATATATATATATATATATATATAGTTATATATATATATATATATATATATATATATATATATATTCTAGTCAAAAAATGGCCAAAAGGAAACTGAATACTGTATGTGACTCGGAGGAAATCTTAAACATTCTGGATAATAATGAGCAATCAGAAAATGTTAGTGCTGAAATTGATATGGCAGAACAAATTGAAATTGTTCTCCATACCCCACAAGATGGTCAGGACTCTGATATAGATGAAGCTCTGTAATTAAAGAGGAATCTTTCTTCCATTATCAGGATATTGGAAGGGGTGTTTTATCACAAGAAGCAGAGCTAAGGGCGGTGAGAAAAGAAGATAAGTGGGAAATTTGAATAGACGAAGAAGAAATAACATCAGAACCATCAGCATAATCTACCAAAAAGACAATGTACAACTACAAATAAAAAAAAAGTTAGCAAAAATATAGAGTGGTAGGATAGCTAAGTGGTTTTTCTTTTATTCCGATAAAGCAGGTATATAAAAAAAGTAACGAGTTTGCTGTGCCTGTGGACTCGGAAGGAAGAAAACACTTAGTCATCCAAAACATGGTGTTGATGATTGGTTGGACGAATTGCAGGCTGCTAAGTGTAATCTCTAGGAAGCGAAAAGCAACATCATCACTCACTAATTACTACTCACCAGCCAGCCGCCACTGGTATATGGTGGTGGTGTGATGTTTACGCTCTCGTGAATACAGGTAAAAACGAAGCAGTCCAATCCAATATCCATCGTATGGATTCTTCTATTATGTCTTTTCCCGACGAAGCAAGTAAAGCAAACCGAAAACGTTGATGTTTGCTTTGCTTGTGGACAAAAAAGCAGGCAGGAAAAAACTTAGTAGTGTTAGTAATCAAAGCTATTACGGTGTTGATGGCTGGACGAATTGCAGGCTGCTAAGTGTAATCTCTAGGAAGCGCAGCAGCAGCAGCAATCATCATCATCATCACCAGCCAGCTGCCACTGGTGTGGTGGTGTTTGCTGCTCGTGGACTTTATGAAAAACTTAGCAGTCCAATCTACTTCATCCTATCGTACGGATTTTTCTACCAGTGTTTTTCCAGATCACAGGTATAACAAACCAAAAAACGTTGATATGCTATGCCTGTGGACTCATAAATGCAGACAGGAAGAAACTTAGTAGTGTTAGCATTCCAAGGTACCACGGTGTTGATGGCTGGACGAATTGCAAGCCGCTATGTAATCCTCTAGGGATATATATGTATATATATATATATATACAGTAGCACCTCGCAATAACGGCGTAATTGGGGGTATGAGGCAGCAGCAGCAGCAGTATATATATATATATATATATATATATATATATATATATATATATATATATATATATATATATATATATATATATATATATATATATAAAAGATCGTATAGAAAGAGAGATATATATATGATATGGTGTAGTGGTGAAATGTTATTAAATATTAAGGTTGGGTTGGTTTTTGGTTAAATGTTGTTATTCTTATTATAAATATATATTATTATATATATATATATATATATATATATATATACATATATATAAATATATATGCATTATATATTTATAAAAATATATATATATATATATATATATATGTATATAATATATATATTATTATATACATATATATATACATATATATATGTATATATAGTATATATATTATTATATATATATATATATATATGTTATTGATATTATATTATTAAGTTAAGTTATTGAGTTATATATATATACATACATACGTATATATATATATTAAGTTGGTTATGTTGTGCTATACAGGAAGAAGAAGAAGAAGAGTAGCTTATATATAAGATATATATATATATATATATTACATATTATTGGTTAAGGTTATATAAAATTTGATAGCTACATATGCTATATATTATTATATATTATTATTATTATGAGTTATGAGTATATATAGCAGCTATATATATATATACAGGCATATGGATAAATAAAGTATATACATATATTACATAGATGTAGATATATATATATATATATATATATATATATATATATATATATATATATATATATATATATATATATATATATATATATATATATATATATATATATATATATATATTCTTTATTTATATATATATATATATATATATATATATATATATATATATATATATATATATATATATATATATATATATATATATATATATATATATATATTCCCAATAATAAAATGAGATTATCTGAAATCTTTTATATTCCCAAAAATAAATTATTTTCGCAAACGCCAAATCCCACTGTATGATATATCAAACGGTAAAAATCCAGAAAACTAAATAGTTTAATTAAAAAAGCATTACCATTACCTTTAAAACACCAAACTAAACAACATATTTAAATTTTACAAAAAAATCAAACTTTTTTAATTTCGGGATCTAATGGGTTAATTTCAGACAATAATAGATAAAAAGGAAATAATAATTTTAAAATAAATTGAGTATTATTTAAATAAAATTGATTTCAATCTTAATTTCAAATTTTTTTAAATTTTTATACTGATTTGTAAAAGATTAAATTTCTAAACACCCCTTTAAAAATAAATATATTTTATCCATCAATATTTTCAAATTATAAAAGAATTTTTGTCTTAAAAATAATAATAATAATAATAATAATAATAATAATAATAATAATAATAATAATAATAATAATAATAATAATAATAATAATAATAATAATAATAATAATAATAATAATAATAATAATAATAATAATCCCATATAGCACAGATCGTTGCAGATACATCACAGCGACGTTAATGTTCGTCGCACTCGTCACATCACACATACGTCGTATATGTGACATTGCTGTTACATCTTATGTGATGTACGCTTTTTCGTTCCAAATGCAACGTATTTGCGACGTAACATTGTTACTTTTAAATGTTTCCGCGACACTGCCAGGCGTATGATATCCTTTTAAAAATAACTAACACCCTGTCTTTTTTCTCCAAATTTCCTTATACTCTTTCATAATCTTTTTCATTTTATGTTTTGTTGTTTATAAGTCATTTTATACATGATTTTCTACAGAAATTGTATTATGTAATTTAACTTTATTTTTTTCAAATGTCGTACATTTGAGGACACTCATAAATATAAATAATTATGTCTCCAGTCACGGTATGCTCCCGCGAAAGCGAGTTTGGAGTGACTCTGCCGGTGTTATTTCAATTATTTTGTGTAAATTAGTTTATTATGTGTTTCTGTTTATTATGTGTTTCACGGAAATATTTATTGGTAATAGTTGAGTTTAACAGATTCTTAAAAAATCGATTTTTTAGGAAAATCAATCGATTTGTTGTTATACCTATGAAAACCGTTGTCAAATTTAAAAGAGAAATACAGTTGCCAAATTTATATATATATATATATATATATAAAAATATAAAAAAAAATAACACAAGCAAAATATAAGAATATATATATATATATATAGATATATATATATATATATATATATATATATATATATATATAATACAAGAAACGAATTTAGCGTGTGTTGTCACAAAGTACATAAATTGTTTTCGGCAGCACTACAACACGAAGCCTATGACGAATTAAGCCATGCTTAAACCGCCACTAATGATATCTAACGTTTTCGAGAGAAAATAAAACTAACAATTTTATTTAATAAAAGTGAAAAGAAAACTTGATTTGCAATAAAAGACCTTAACAGCAAATCATTTGAAACCTTTAAAGGAATAATAAAATTTTTCTAGTCATTATTATTATTATTATTATTATTATTATTTATTATTATTATTACATATATTATTATTATTATTATTATTATTATTATTATTATATTATTATTATTATTATTATTATTATTATTATTATTATTATTGAAGCGGCGCACGAAAAACGCGAAAAAGCGCGTTTCAATGATAAATGCGAAAACGGTTAAACACTCCAAATTCGATAAATCGAACGAAGTACACCG
>JABUQX010024967.1:7500-23725 GCA_015478945.1 Trachelipus rathkii | reverse complement strand
TTCACCAAAAAAAATATTCCCGGAAAAAATTCATACCCAGTCCGCTCCGGATACGGCTGCCGGATACAAACTTTGGCTTCGGCTCCCGATCCAACTAATGTTTCTACACTAATTTGAACATTGCTCAGCACGTCTTCAGGAAATAAATTTTTCACCTAAAAAAATTATTTTCGTGAAGAAATTTCATACCAGGTCCGGATCCGGATCCCGGATCCGGCCTGACTTCGGGCTTCGGCTCCGGATCGGCCTAAGGTTTTTGCACTATTTGAAAATTGTTCGGCACTCTTCTGTGACAATAAATTTTCACCAAAAAAAATAATTTCCCGAAAAAAATTCTTACCCAGGATCCGGCTCCGGATACGGCTCTGGATACGGCTCCGGATACGACTTCAGCTCTGGATCCGACTAATGTTTCTGCACTATTTGAAAGCATTGTTCGGCACGTCTTCTTGAAATACAACTTTTCACCTCAAAAAATAATTTTCTAAGTTTGGCTAAAAATAAGGACCCGAACCGGGGATGCCGGGCTCCGACTCAGCTTCGGCTCCGGGCTCCGACTATAGGGTTCTGCACTATGTTGAAAATGTGGTTCGCCAGCTTCTGACAATAAATTTGTTTGTCACCAAAAAAAATATTTGCCCGAAAAAATTCATACCAGGATAGTAACAAGGGGATATTGCGACGAAGTAGATTGAGCCGCGACCCGTGTGTTTTGACCTTGTTGTGTTCTGGACGGCTTATCACGGCTTCTTTTGAGCGCGAATTATGTTACTCTGACCTTGACTTTTTGGCCTTTACCTTTGTTTGGGCCTTTTGACCTTTTTTGAGCCAAATTTTTTACCTTTGCCCTGACCTTTTTGGGCCTTTTACCTTTTTGCCTTTATCCTGTTTTTTCGACCAACCCTTCCGCCTCTTCCATGGTCAATTTTGGCCCACGGGTTATTTTTCCGGTCAACCTTAAGTTTTTTTTGGAGGAAGTCTCGTCTAATTTTTTTTGACTGGTATAACCGCTAATTTTTTGAGATAACTCCTAATTTTTGAACCCTATGATTTTGGAAGACTAATTTTTTGAGGATACGCCTAATTTTTTCTGGCAAACCCTAATTCTTTTGGCAATCCTAATTTTTTTGGCCACCCTAATTTTTTGGTTCAAACCTAATTTTTCTTGTGCAACCCTTAATTTTGCACCCTTCGTAAGAAGGGTTGCGCCAAACGTTGTACGTACCAGCAACCGTTGTACGTGTTGCCCTCTATTTTTACGCCCCCCCTAATTTTTTTCGACCATGGCTCGGTCAATTTTTGCCCACGGTAATTTTTGATCTCCTTTAGGCTAGCTTCTATTTTTGAACTGTTCCTCTTACTTGTTTGACCATGATATTTCGCCTTGACCTTGCCAATATACCATGGCTCATTTTTTCCACGTAATTTTTGCCCACCCTTAGGGGCTGAGCACGTTTATTTGATGTCTTTAACGGTTGCCATGATATTTCGGCCTTGACTTTGCCATATACCATGGGTCATTTTTATTGCCCACGTAATTTTTGCCCACCCTTTAGGGTCTTAGCACGTTTTTGATGTGCTTTTACCTTGTTGACCGATGGATATTTAGGCCTACCTTGCCAATACTGGGTCATTTTTGGCCCACCCAATTTTACCCCACTCGAGCCCACCCGTCACAATTTCGTTCCTACTTGAACCGTATTATGGATCTATTCCTACTTTGAACACCTACACACACACACACACACACACACACACACACACAGCACCAACACACACACACACACAAACACACGCACCTATACACTTATACACACATTCACTATGACACTTATTCACTATAACACTTACATTTTCCCATAGACACTTCCATTTACACTTATACACACGTAAAAACACACTCGACCAACCCTTTGGGTCTTCCATGGGTCAACTTTGACCACGGTAAGGTTTTGTTCCTTCCTTTAGGACTTAGCGAACCCTTTTTTGATGTCTTACCTTGTTTGACCATGATATTTCCCCTTGACACCTTGCCATTATCCATGGGTCAATTTTGACCCACTGCTAACTTGATGGCTTTGATGGGTCCCAATCATCGTAAGAAGTATCTAGTTGATTTTCTATTAGTGTTCTATGCAGTATTAGATGAGTGCCAGGTGAGTGCCAGTGAGTGAGTGCCAAGTGAGTGCAATGAGTGCCACTAGAGAAGTGCCAATGAGGTCCAAGTGAGTGCCACATAGTGCCAACTGAGTGCCACATAGTGCCCACTGAGTGAAGTTTTTGTGGGCGCCCCCCCCCCCCCCCAATCTTTTTTTTTTTAAAAAACCCCAAAAAGGGGGCCTTTTTTTTTTTTTTCTAGCCTCCCCTGAGCTAGAATAGCCCTAATATGGCTGTCTACCCCTAGGTTATAAGGTTAGGTAATCGATGGTGTATATTATAAGTTGCTTGGATGTTTCCTACTATGAGTTAGTCTTTTTCTATCACTTATTAGCCTATATATATATATATTACTGCACACACACAAATACCACTATAACACTATACAACATTTCACTATGACACTTAACACACTATGACACTATAAGCGCTTACACTCTCCATAGCACTTACTATAAACCAATACACTTACACTCACACCACACACAGATACACTTACGTTTACACTCACACACTCGATATTTTGGCCTCAGCTTTCGATGCCTCAACTTTGATGCCTCCAGCATTAATGCCTCAACTTTAATGCCTCAGCATTAATGCCTCGACTCTTTGATGCCTCAACTTTTGAAGGTTCATCTTTTGATACTCATCTTTGATGACGTCACTATCTTTGATACCGCTTATATTGATGATTCATCTTGATGAAATCATCTTGATGGATTTCACTCACCCGTCCATTAAAGAACAGAGGTTAATATTTAATGTCTTCCACCCCTATTCAACAAGTTAACCCCCACGGCCTCAGCATGAGCCCCACCCGCAAAGATGCCAGCCTCGCACCCGCATGTGTCCCACCCGCCGCGTTCCCGTCCGCCGCGTTCCCCGCCCGCCGCGTGCGCCCGCAGGCGGCAATATTTCCGCGTTCCCGCCCGCCGCGTGCGCCCCGCAAGCGCAATATTCCCGCGGCGAATGAAATATATATATATATATATATAATATATATATATATATTCTATATACTGACTATATATAATATATAGTATATATATATATATTATATAGCTTATAATATATATATTAATATATAATAATATATAATACTATAAGTCATTCATTTTTATTTAACTTAAAGCATTTTTTTATTAACAAAACATTTCGCGAACCTAAAAACCTGTAACTCATTTCAGCACCTATTATTTAACACATATATTTTTTAACATTATTTTTTACTTAATACTTTTTACCTTAATACTTTTTAATTTATAAATTTTAAAAATGTAATGTAAGAAGAAAAAATCCAGCATGTCTGATATATAATCCATTTTTTTTTACTACAGTTGCTACGAAATATGATTGAAAAATCATTGAACTTTACATACCTAAAGCAGTAATTATCACAATAAAAAAAAAAAAAATCAGTAAATCAATAGAGGTGTTACCTAACAACAAAGGTATTAGTATGCTTTTGTTTTACTGTTTTACTGCTTTAACTCATGTTTTACTGCTTTAACTCATATGTTTTTACTGCTTAACTCACATATTTATTAACAATTCATTCCCTAAACAGTAAATCAGTAAATCAATAGATGGGTTACCTAACACCAAGGGGGATTAGCTATGCTTTTGTTTTACTTGCTTTACTGCTTAAACTTTCTGCTTTACTGCTTTCACTTTCTGCTTTACTGCTTTAAAACTCCACCAACATTACAACCTTAAAGCAGTAAAATCAGTAAAATCAATAGAGGTGTTATCTAACACCTAAGGGAATTAGTATGCTTTGTTTTACTGATTTACTGCTTTAACTTTCTACGTTTGACTGCTTTAACTTTCTGCTTACTGCTTTTAACTTTCTGCTTTACTGCTTAACTCATATGTTTTACTGTTTTTAACTCATATATTTATTAACACTTTAGTTTTTTAATTTGTTATTAAATATTTTTTATTATCTTTTATTATTATTTTATATTTTTATTTATTCTTTTGTTATTTCCAGCTATTTTTATTATTTTACTTTATTTCTTTTTATTTTTTATTATTTTACTTTTATTTTTATTATTATTATTTCTAGTTTTATTAATATTACTATACTTAGTGCTATTTACTTCATGCCTATGTTATATCATTTAGCACACACACACACACACACCACACACGACACACACACACACAACACACACACACACACGACACACACACCACACACGCACACACACACCACACACACACACACACACACTTACACTTAACACACATTCGAACTATGACAACTTATACCACCACATTCACTAGACACTACATTCACCATAGACACTTACATTTACACTTAACACACACACACACACCACACCCAGTCACACAGATTTACTTACACTCACACACAGATTTACTTTACACCACGCATATTTATTACACGTCACACAGATTACTTACCCACTGACAACAGATTACTTACATCCACACCACACACACACACACACACAACACACACAGTTTTACTTACAACTCACACACAGTACTTACACACACGCACACTCACTACACATATAACGTATTAATTATATAAAACATTTTTTGTTTTAATTAAACACGTACATGTTTATTACTCATTCAAATATAAACTAAAATTAATTTCAAAGTTTCTTAAAAACTTTCTATAATAAAATCAATCAAGAAATGATTTATGAATTTATTATTAAAACTGTTAAATACTTTTTGTTTATATAATTTATAACTATGCAAGTTTTAAAATAACTTTGTACTAAAATTTTATGAAATTTTATTAAAAACATATATTATACGTACCTTAAAGCAATAAATCAGGTAAGGTTTCAGCCCCTTAACCACCCCTCTACACCAGCTATGCCACGTTTTGTTCTATTGACTACTGCTTTTACATCATCTTTACCATGTAATAAATATAAAAAATAACAAGAATTAAGTTCTTCTCCGCTAACATAACATGTATTTTTATTAAAATCTTTCAAGTTCTTATTTAAAAATAACAATTTACATCATCTTTAGCCATATATCGTTCTCGATGTTATCTAAAAATGATTTCAAAGTTTTTTAAATAAATTTCGGATTTTTATTATTATTATTATTATTATTATTATTATTATTATTATATTATTAATTATTATTATTATTATTATTATTATTATTATTATCTATGTACATTTACAAATCCATCAAGAGAAAACACAACCAAACCCGGCTCACTCCTACAGATACGAAAACTGACCTCTTCTCTGTAAAATGTGTGTAGGATAATCCTTTTTGTTATCCCGGGGCGATTAGGCCTTAATCCAGGTCAAAATATATTTCAAAACTGACCTCTTTTCTCGTAAAATGTGGCTGCAAAACATGACGCGTTAGTCTAAGATTTAGGCACTGAAATTAGAGAATAAAGCCTTTTGTGATCACAGGCGGGATTAAGCCTAATACCAGGTCCAAAGGTGATTCCAGTATAGACAAGAATCGAGAATCAATGTTATTATTTATAATAATATTTAAAACCGAAACATGATGGATCGGTAAGATCCTTTGAGCAGGGTAAGAAGGAAATGTTACCTTTCTTGTGAGTGGACGGAGTAATCCTGATCTCTAGATGACCTCGTATGTGATTTGGTCGAGAACTATTTTATCGCTTTTTTGGTTTAAGGTATGAAAAAACATGTTTTTTCATATCTTGAGCCGCTACCTCTGATTGGATGAAGAAATTATATTGAGCAGCGGGAGTGTTTTAACCCGAACTCATTTAAAAATCATTACTCGTTTTTAGCTGTAAGCGGTGCAACAAGCTCTTCTGGTTTGCTAAATAAAAGCTGTTCTATTTTCACTAAGTGTATATCATGATCAGCCTTAACAGATACCTCAATCCAAGACATTATCCAGTGGAGAATCAAGATCCCCGGAAGGGTTTCATTATCTGTATATAAAAGAAAACCCGAGGATTTGAATTTTTCAAGTGTGCTACCCCATCACCCTGTTATTATACCAAGCGTATTTTCGTGAGCCCAGATGAATTACTTTGTATTTGTAATCACACTGAAGAGTGGCTGACAGAATACTTTAAACCCAAGCTCATCTTGAAACTGGACCGAAACAGTTATTTACCTGTGCGAAGAAACCAGCGATAAACAACAATAAAAGAAACAAAACATTATAAAGGACAAAGAAGATTATGGAAGAGAAAAATGAAAACAGCAGTATTTGTGAACTACATCAGTTTGGATTCTTTAACATTTCAGCCTGAAGCGCAGATGAAAATATATGTTAGGAGTACGTAAGCGAATTTAAACCAGATGAAGAAGACATATGCTGTTATCTAATACGTAACCGTAATTATTACATGTTATACAAGAATACCTACGCATTTAGAAAACCCTGATGATGATCCTACGCACATTCATCGATCGTTCCTAAGTTCTATAGACGTACAGAAATTCATTTATCTACTTAGAAACCAATGGCAGGAAAGTATTTATGCAGGTGATCCAGAATGTAAATATACTATGATATGCTGAGCGGTATTTTTACATATGTGTTAATTGAAGGTATTACTGAGATACGAACCTATTATCACCGATAATGATATAAATGATTGGAATATTGCAAAAATTTAGAGAGTTTTAATATAAAATAGGCGAAAACATTATGTTTAAAATGTATGTGGAAGTGTCTATATATTAATAATATTTCCGGCTATTGTGACATCTGTAACCTTTATATATAAAATCATTGATAATAATTGATAAAATGTATATATTTAATTTTAGCCTAATTAGGACCGCAAGAACAAATTGGAGTTGCAAAAATAGCGGTGGCCAAAAAATTAGTTACCCAAAAAATTAGCGTGTTGCCAAAAAATTAGGTTCTCACGGCATACCTCATGGGTTCTTCAAAAAATTCAGGGTTCTCAAAAATTTAGGGTTCTCAAAAAATTAGGGTTCTCAAAAAAATTTAGGTTGCCCAAAAATACCGTGGGCCAAAAATGACCATGGAAGACGGAAGGGTTGGTCCGAAAAAAAGCGTTAAACATCCCCAAAAAGGATAGCCCAAAAAAGGTCAAGGCCCAGCGTAAAAAATTTGGGCTCCAAAAAAGGTCAAGGCATAAAAAAGGTAACGGCCAAAAAAAGGTCAGGTCAGGTAAGAAAAATTCGAGCTCAAAAAAAAGGTCGCGGTCCAGAAATAAGGTCAAAGCGAGGTCCCATGCCATTTTCGTCCAATATCCCCTTTTATACTCCCAGGAGTCCAGCCTCCGAAAAACGGCTCCGGTACGACTTCGGCTTCACGGCCTCCGGATATGACTAAGTTTCTAACACTATTTGAACCATTGCTCAGCACAGTCTTCTTGAAATTAAATTTTTTACCTAAAAAAATATTTCTGAAGACAAATTCATACCCAGGATCCGATCCGGAGCCGGATCCGGCTCCGACTTCAGCTTCGGTCGGATCTGACTAGGTTTCTTCGCACTATTTAAAAATTGTTCGGTAGATCTTCTGACAATAAATTTTTTTCACCCAAAAAAATATTTCCCGAAAAAAAATTCGAATTGGTCAAAAACATTTTTGTCTCCGGATCGACTAATGCTATCTGACTATTTGAACATTGTTCAGCACCTTCTTCTTGAAAAAATAAATTTTTCACCTCAAAAAATATTTTCTGAAGAAATTCATACCGCAGGATCCGGATCCGGATCCGGATCCGGGATCCGGATCATGGCTCCGACTTCAGCTTCGGTCCCGGGATTCGCTAAGGTTTCTGCACTATTGAAAATTGTTCGGCACGCCTTCTGAACAAAATTTTCACCAAAAAATATTTCCCGAAAAAAATTCATTACCCAGGATCCGGCTCCGGATACGGCTCCGGGTACGACTTTTGGCTTCGGCTCCGGATCCGGACTAATGTTTCTACACTATTTTGAAATTGTTCAGCACGTCTTCTGGAAATAAATTTTTCACCTAAAAAAAAATATTTTCTGAAGATAAAATTTTCATACCCAGGATCCGGATCCGGAATCCGGCTCGACTTCGACTTCGTTCTCGGATCCCGTGCAAGGTTTTTGCACTAATTTGAAACTGTTCGGCCACGTCTTCTGACAATAAATTTTTCACCAAAAAAATAGTTTCCCGAAAAAATATTCATACCAAGGATCCGGCTCCGGATCCGGCTCCGATCTGGT
Organism: Trachelipus rathkii; assembly: GCA_015478945.1. Classification (NCBI taxonomy): domain Eukaryota; kingdom Metazoa; phylum Arthropoda; class Malacostraca; order Isopoda; family Trachelipodidae; genus Trachelipus; species Trachelipus rathkii. The sequence goes on along the minus strand of JABUQX010024967.1, from coordinate 15,383 downwards.
TTATGACTTCGGTTTCTGCTCCGGGATCCGACTAAGGTTCTGCACTATTTGATAAACATGCTTCAGCACGTCTTCTCGCAATAAATTTTTCACCTAAAAAATATTTTTGAAAAAAATTTTTACTCTGGGCTCCGGCTCCGGCTCGCGACACCGGTTTCATACTCGACTCCCGCTCCGGATCCGGCTCGGATGTCGACTAGAGATCCTGCAGCTATTCGAAAGTTGTTATACGTTTGTCTGGCAATAAATTGTTTTCATCTGAAAAAATTATTACTGTGAAAAAAATTTTATACACAAAGGCACTGTGGCAAACATTGCCTTTCAATATTCCACTTGCTCAAGCTCAGATCCGGTTCGGGTCCCTCCGGCTAATACTCCTTCGATCTCACTTTATCTTGAGAATCTTAGACTAATAACTCCCGCTAAGGCGATAATGGACACGTACTGTTGCACCGAATGTGAAATTACAAAAAAAACATTTTCTATAATATTAAATAAAACTTTTTATTTAACCTCAAGCCAACCTGGATATTTACAATTTTGATCGTTGCAATTGAAATTCTTTTAGTTTCGGGACACCATCTTTAAATTAAATTTCGTCAAGTGGTATGATCATATCCATATAAATATCAGAAAAATAATTACAACATGATGTTCAGGAGGAATTTTCTAATAACCTTAATCAGAGTGAGAACACACACACATTTTTGATTATGACTCGAAAAAGAGTGTAACCAGAGCTAATACGAAGCTCCCTATAGTGAGCTCTGAGCGTGCGTCACACACTCGAGATCAAGCGTTCACTGACTACACATCATCTACGATCCGCGCGAACACGAAATACGCTCTGCCATGACTAACTCAAAGTAACCCCTCCCGTCACCACCCCCTGCTAACTGTCGTCGCGATGAACACACTTCACGCTCATACTACTGTCAATACTCGGGTCCTCAACAGATCTCTTCTCTGACTTTGTTAGAAGGTTACACCCTCTCTTCCTTATAGAGAGTTAGTTCCTATGTTTAGCTCCCTACACTCTTGACCGCGATAGTTCCATTGCGGGCATGTGCGTAAGGCTAATAAGTTAGATATTATAGCCCAAGAAGCTGAAAATTACCTCTTCGCCCACAATAAGAATATGTCGCCAGCAGTAAAAGAAGTCATGCGGAGAAAAGTGGAGAAAATAACAGCAATGTTGAAAAGTCTAAGCATCAATTAACCTGTTTCAAATGTGGCAAAAAAGGGCATAGAGCTCGGGAGTGCAAGACCTATACTACCTTCAGAAGAGAAAGCTAATATAAAAATTATAATAATAGCCACGCTAGCAATAATTGGAGAGAAGATCCAAAAAGAGTAGTTGTTGCACAACAAGCGATAATTGTAAAATGACACAGAGAAACAAAATCTGTACTCCTGATTCCATATCAACGCATGAAAATCAGAAATACGATGACGGCGAAGATGTCATGAATTATGTTGAGGAAAATAATAGAATCGCTTTAGCCTGCGGCATGTCAATACCTGTCATCAGGGGCGCATGTGTAAAGAGTAAGAGAGCAAAGGCGAATGTTCAAAAGGAGACAATGCCCGTAGTTAATGGGAAAATCAACGGGGATGTTGGAAATGTATTAAGAGGCACAGGTTGCGACAGTGTCATTGTTAATAGGAAATATATTTCGGCAGACCACCTAACTGGGAAGAGAATGCTAATGCTACGATCTAGTAATAGGTAATATCCCAGGCGCGAGAAACACAGAGAACCCCGATGAGCGAGTAATAACGTCATGGGCGAGCGTAACGGTCAACCTACAAGATGAAAGGTCCGTTGATCGACTTAGAGAACAGTTAGCAGAACTTCGGCAGACTTATGAGGAAGAAAGGAAAGAACGCATGGAGTTCAAAGATACGTGGCAGAAAGCTAAGGACGAATTATTAGAGACACAAAGGAATTATTTGGCAGATACACGACGTACTCAGGAACAACTTAGAAATATTTAGGCTGAATTCACTTCCAAGTGTGAGGAAAACTCTGGCCATATTGTTGAGATAGTTGGGTTCCAAAGCAAATTACACGATCTTCAAATTGAATTAGATGAAGCCGGGGATGAAGTTACAGCAACTCAGTGCACAGCTGAAGATGTTGCTGCAGTTGGAAAACGAAAATGCGAAGAGGAGATCGCCTATGTTCAGCGGATTATGAGAGAAGAATTTATTTCAGCTGAAAATGAAATTCAGTATCAAATCAGTTATAAAGAAATTAGGAAAGGAGAAACTTAATTACCAAAGCCTATATGAAAAGTTAATTGAAGACAGTGATTCAGAAAAAGGTTACTTGAGTCGAAATGTTATATCTGTCATTGTAAAATTAATTTTGAGGAAGATTCTAAGTTTTAGTCCTGTACATTCTCCAAGTAATAACACTGGTTCATTAGGAGAAGTTTCAATAAATAAGGAATCTGAAATGGTGGAGGATTTAATGATTAATTCTGCTAATGAAACTAGAAATGAATATATGGAAGTATTTAAAGATATGTCCCTAGATGAATGAAAAGGTAAAGAAAGTTTGAATCCTGGAAAGACTAAAAAGAAACTGATCCTCGAAAAACTAGCTGAAAGGAGAAGTAGAAAGGAAACTGCTACCTTGCGTGAAAAAGAAAAGGAAATTTATTCGGAAAGTTCTAAACCTCCCAAAGAAAATTCAGAAGGAATGGAATCTAATCAATCGAAAAGGTTGAGTGATTTAGAGTTAGTGAAAAGTAAGCTGGAGAGTAAAAAGCTCGCCAATGAAGAAGTGAAGGGACTTTATAAGAAAGAGACAGAAGAAGAGAAAGAAGAATTAAGAGAAAGTTAGAGGAAGAAGCTAAAAAGAGCAAAGAAGGATTAGCGATTAAAGATAATGAAAAGATTAAAGGAGAGGAAAGATTTAAAAAATCTTTAGAAGAAGCATCATCATATCTTCATCTTGGCGATACTATTTTATCGGATGGAAGTTTTTTGATTCCAGTTGAAGAAGGTGGATAATTAACTTTTGGATTTAAAGGAAAAGCCCTGTTTTCCTTCTAAATAGGGGCGTATGTAACGTTAATAGTACCATCAGTGTCAATATTGAGTGCTCCACGAAAGGAGGCGAATTTTATCATTTTGAAATATTATTCATTTTTACAAAACTTATTTAACCCTGGAGTAATCCCCAGGGGTGTCCGGCACTCAAAAAAGGTGCTGGGGTAAGACATGTTTGAACGCTGAGCGAACCCGTTGGTATAAAACTGCCATATTATGGTTTGATAATTCAGAGTTTCGCTCTCTGTTGTGATATTATGTAAAATATAACTTTAAAATTATTTTATGGAAAAAAAGAAAGAGTCAAAAGGTGGCTTCGCTTATCAATATCCAGGATACTACTTGAGGTTGTAAATGGGAGATAATTAATTCCCATGTATTGGATGATCACCTATCGTTTGGACAGTCATCATCTGTGAATCTATTGACCAATCTCTCGTTCAAAAGGTTTCAAGTGAGGACTTTATAAAGTGACTGATCTCCTGTATATTTGAAAGAGGAGAATCTTTTCTTAATAGATCACGAAAAGTAAGAGAAGCTTTGAAAGCTTGTTCAGAGGATAATCATCAAGATTGTCAAGAAAGAAAGACTCCAGAAATTATCAGTTGGATGATTAGGTCACCTGAAGTGACAAAAGGAATTTACTGAAAAGAATCCAAAGTTATCTAAAGAATACATCCATAGGAGAAAAGTCATTACTCATCGTTTACATATACAACATTGAGCACGAATTGTATTAATGAAGAGAGAGAGTCTGTATTCAGAAGTTTGTGAATTCAACTAAAGAGAATATTTGAGAATCTTTTCATCAGTTCAACGATTAGAGTATATTGGTCCAAGAAAAAGGACGTGTGTATGTTCCCGATTCTATTTGTAAGTGGCAAGAAGGCTTACAAGGCGTTTATATACTCAAGATCCTGTGATTGTGATTTGTGATTAAAGATATTCCATAGACGATCAGACTCTGTATATTTGAATTTTTGGTAAACCACCCTGGGAGTGTCATCCTTTTTTATATTTAATATTCTATTTTGTGAAAATATATATATATATATATATATATATATATATATATATATATATATATATATATATATATATATATATATATATATATATATATTATATATATATATATATATATATATATATATATATATATATATATATATATATATATATATATATATATATTATATTATATATATATATATATATATATATATATATATATATATATATATATATATTATATTATATATATATATATATATATATATAAAGAGTATATATATATATATATATATATATATATATATATATATATATATATATATATATATATATATATATATATATATATATATATATATATATATATATATATATATATATATATATATATATATATATATAGGTATATAGTATATATATATATATATATATATATATATATATATATATATATATATATATATATATATATATATATATATATATAGTGTATAGTAGTGACAGGGTTGTGTTTATGGGAGCCCAATGGAATGTGTGGTAGTTTATATCGTTTTTGGTTTTTTTTAATTAAGTGTGTTTTGTATATTAAGTGATGCCCTGTTTTAAGTGGTTTTAACTATTATGGTTTTAATATGTGAAGAATCTGATGTAACTTTATAAAAAGATATATTTTGCTTTTAATTTTTGATTTTGTAGCTTTTTTAGTTATGTTAGATACTTATAGTTGGTTTTTAGGATTGGGCAGTTGATAGGTGGTTTAGCTAAAGTACTAGGTTATAGTTTTTATTTTATTTATTTTTTTCCTCGACTTCTTTTTTAACTTAGTTTTTGGCGCATTTATTTGAATATCCCGTTATTATAATTTATATAGATTTAGCTTCCACTTTTTAGTTTATCAATGGTATTTTTTTATTTATTTTTTTGTATGCAATTTTTGAGAGTGTGAGAGTGTGAGTGAGTGTTTTTGAACTTTCTGGATTATTCATATTTTAGATATTTACTGTAAATATAGGTTTTAGCTTATTTTTAAAATTCCAGGTTTTAAATTTAGGTTTTAGCTTACGAATAACTTTATCCTCGTTTCTCTTTTGGGTTTTGTCTGTTTGTTTCTGTCTGTTGCTCTTTTTTGTTGTTGTAACTGTGTGTGCGTGTATGATGGCGGATTTGCGCAGGCGCGGGCTTTCATTTGACTTCACCTAACATCCGTGGCTTGCATTCTAACTCTGCATCCGTGGAATACCACCTCTCTAACTCTAACCCTAATTTTTGCTCTTGTCTGAGACCCAGATGGCTAAGAATTCATCCTCTAACTCGCGTTTAATATATCCAACTATAACTTTGTTTCATTTCCGCCTGAAGGGTGGAGTATGTGCCTATGTAAACATAAACACTTGCAATAACACGTTCCCCGAGAATCTTGAATCTCCTAACTTCCATGTTCTGTGGCTTAAAATCTTTCTTCCTTCTAATACTACAATAATCTTGTGCTTCTGCTACTGTTCTCCTAACAGAACAGACTTTCACGCCTTTTTGATTACCTTACTACTTCTCACCAGACTGTTATATCTTTCTCATCTCAAATACTGGAGGTCCTCTATTTAGGGGATTTAAATGTACATAACACTGAATGGTTGGGGTCCTCATACTGATTTGGGGAGGAGGCTGAATCGTTCAGCATTCTCAACGATCTGGGAGCAACTAATTAAAGAACTCCACACACATTCCGGATCAACCCAACCAATCCTTGAACACACTTGACCTATGTTTCACCACTAGTCCTTCTCTCTTAAAATACACCACTTTCGCTCCTATCGGTAAATCTGACCACAACCTTATATCTCTTAATTTTAATACTTTCTCTCCAATAGCTCCATCCTGCCCTACTCGTTTTTTCTGGCACTTTGATCGCCGAATGGGGGCATTGCGTTGTTTACGCTAACCGTTCCTGAGTGATTACTTTCATCTGAAGATACTTCGACTTTTGATGATAAGGAGGGTACTTTAATCGCTGATAGGATGAGCAGGTTCAATCTTTCTTTGACTAAATCTTTCTTCCTCATAATCCATGGTTCGATCGTGCTTGTTCTCTGGCCATTCAGGCTAGAGACAGTGCGTATCGGGAGTGGAAAAATTCTCGTTCTCCTATCACTCTTGCTAATTTTCATTCTGCTAGAAATCGTTGCAGGGATACTCTTCGACGAGCAAAGCGAGCTTTCATTAAAAACGAAGTGCGCTGATCTACTAGGTATTCCTGCTGACAAATCTTTCTAGTTCCTTGCCAAAATTATCTCCAACAACTTTTGTAAATCTGTCCTTCCTCTTATGGTTACTTTGCTAATACGCCAACTAAAAAGGCTAATAATTTCGGCCTTCCTATTTTCCTCTCTAACTCAACCCTGACGATTCTGGCATTCCTCATCCTCCTCTTTCTCCTCTCAGGTGTCCTATGCCTTTGCTCGTGATTACATTTGATCGGGCATGGGCTCTGGAACCCATGAACGTTAGGAAGGCGGGGTGGACCGGATGACATTCCTCCCCGAGCTTTGAGGGAGTGTGCCTCCGTGCTATCCCCGCCCCGTCTCCAACTATATTCTCTATGTCTCACTAACACTTTCCCCCAGTGTTGGAAGCACGCACATGTCCAACCTATTCGAAAAAAAAGCGCCTCTGATCCTTCTAACTACTCTTCTATAGCTCTTACTTGTATTCTATCTAAGATCTTTTTGAAACTTTTCTCAACTCTCATTTCTTAGATCATCTGAATCTCTATTCACTTCTTTCCGATCGCCAGTACGGGTTGCCTTCGGCGCTCGAGGTCTACTGGCCATATACTTTTTCCTATCTTTACTGATTTATGGTTTCTCCTCGCCTTAGAACCTACGGGGAGATTGGCGTGGTGGCGCTTGACATATCCAAAGCATTTGACCGCACGCTGCCACTGCTCTCCAAGCTCCTCCTTTGGGTTTCCTCCTTCTCTTTGCTTACTTATGTCTAGTTTTCTTTCAAATCACTAATATCGGCTGTTGTTGATGGGGGCGACTTCTCCTTCTCCTTTCTGTTAATAGTGGTGTTCCTCAGGGTTCTGTCTTATTCCACTTTTATTCTTACTTTTCAATTAATGATCTTCACCTGCACATCTAACCCTATTCACTCATATGCCGACATGACTCGACCCTTCATTCTTCAACTCATTTCAATGCTGCCCTTCTTACTTCTAGAATTGCCTCTCGTCTAATCTTCCGATTCTATTCTCGCTGATCTGGATAGAATTTCCGTGTGGGTCGTCTGAACCTTGTGAAATTCAATTCTTTAAAACTCAACTTACAAATCTCCCTCCCAAGACACCTTCCAACTTTCCCATTCTTCGACGGTTCTCTCGTCTCTCCTGTTGACAATATAAACATCCTGGGCTTAACAAAACAAAAAAATGTCTGGAAACCTTACATCACAATGGCTGCTAGGCGGCCCTCAAAGAAACTGGGAGTTCTGTTTAGACTGCTAGACTTTTTTTCCTCTTCTCAGTTAATCTCTAGCTATACAAGGGCCTCATCCGCCCTTGCATGGAGTACTGTTCTCATATCTGGGGGCTCTGGTTTCACCCGTTTTTTGGATAGGGGGTCGAATCAAAGGCCAAAAAGGCTTATAAATTGTCCTATACTTTCCAGTTCACTTGACTCCTCTATCTTTGCGGCGCGATGTTGGCGTTTTATCTCTTTTATAGGCACCGCAGTGGCAGGTGCTCGGGGGAACTTATCACCCGGCGTACCACCACCTTTACGCCCTCGTAGCACAAGGAGGTGCTGCATCTG
>JABUQX010024967.1:0-5000 GCA_015478945.1 Trachelipus rathkii | reverse complement strand
TCCCCTTGTTAATGGCAGGTTTCACGATAACCGCTGCTCTCTCGTTGCCCAGTTGTGGGGTGAATGAGGAAATGCTTCCAATTCCGCGGAAGTTAGGCGCTAATGCACGCACTCGTTCTTCCAATAATTAGAACGACTCTTGAAAAAGGCTCTTCAAGCTCACGAGGTTGGTTTTCAGACTCACGACCTGGCCCTTGAACTCACGAACTGATTATCTAGCTCACGAATGATTCACGAACTGGTTTTCGGGCAGAAATCCCGAATGAGTTTCCGAGGAAGTCCCTTAATGATTTCTGAAGAAGTCCCGTAATGATTTCCACCTGCAATCAAACAAGCAAACTAATTAAAACCCTGATTGTCTAACCTAACTCTTAATAACGCGTTCACTAGTTCCAACTTACCCAGAGGGGTGGAACCTTGGTTTTTCCTCGAACTTCTCCTTTTATTTTTACTTTGATCTTCCTAAGGGCCCACATCCTCACTCACGATCTACTAAATAATTTTAATCCCTAAACTTTAAATTTAAAGGAAAAGAAAAAAAATGAAATATTGACTGAACATCCTAACATTAAAATGATGAAAAATAATAAAGATGACCATAATAATGATGATAATAATAATAATAATAATAATAATAATAATAATAATAATAATAATAATAATAATAATAATAATAATAATAATAAAAACCCTCAAATTCCCTACAGTGTATATAACCGTTGAAAATAAACCTAAAATATATTTGCCTTTAAAATCCCAAATTCCTAAGGTAGTAAAATAGCTACCACCGGCAGAACCCCAGCTCAATCTTCGGTTTAACAACAGGAACCACAACATATATTTGGAGCCCAATGTGGGGCTTCCTAGAAAGAATTGGATTGTGTAAAGTAATAAGTTGGTAAATTTATTTGAGAAAGTGAGTAAAGAAGAAGAATTAACCTTGGAAGTAAAGAGAGTGAAGGAGGTGCTGGGGAGAGAGGAAGAGGAAATTAAGGAATTGGTTTCAAGATTGAAAGCTTTGAATGAGAAAGTGGTAAAGATTGAACAGAGAGTGGAAGAGAGAATAGTTCAGCAAGTAGAAGAAAGAGTAGCTTGTACAATGTAAGAATTAGGTAATGCAAAAATTTTGATAGATAATTTAATTTAGTGAATAAAACTCCAAGTTCGACACACCAACACCTACTCATAAAATTACCAAAGAAGGGCTACAGGAGAATGTAAAAAGAAAAAGGACTTCCAAAAATCGAGGGCCTGAATGATGAATGGAAGCTAGGCAGAGTAAAACTATAGACTCCTTATACTCTAGTTCACAGGAGGAAGATAAAACTTCTAGTGAAGATAGTAGCAAATCAGTTGAATCTAGTAGTGAGTTGGAAAGAGAATTAAGGAAAAGTGTTCTTATCTGAGATTCAAAAAGTGGGGAAATTCAAACTGTATGGGTCTAAGCAGGGCTGTGGAGCTGCAAGGTTTTGGGTGGAGCAATAGCCAAAATTTTTGGGGGGGATGGAGATAGAGTAAAAAAAAAATTTTGGAGGGGTGAGGGGCTGGAGCCAGAGGAGGAGCTGAATTTTTTTTTAATAGAACAGGAGCCAGAGTAGGAGCAGCAAAAAAAGGATGCTGCTCTGACACTTACAAATTAAAGTAATTACTGTTTTATATATACTGTATATATATACCGTATATATATATTAGTGATGCACCAATATATATATATATACCTATAACTTAATAACATATATATATATATATACTCAAACCATGATGCCACTCACAAGGCAATGCCCCTTTTCAAACAGGAGGGGCCAAAAACTAAATAAATAAAAAAATTACATAAAGAGAAATACGCATTAAAATAAATGGAAGTAAACCCACCCAATGTGCCTAGCGCAATTCCCTCAGGTGGGCGCAGACGCGGGATTTAAAGGAAGATTGAATACCAGCGGGGAGAAAATAAAGAAGGCACAGGAGTTTCCTACAAAGCAGATGTGGCTGGAAGGAATTTTTAACAGTGATCCTTGAGGTCTCTCCAATATTCACGCAGCCTGACCATAGAGAAACAAAGGCACCTCTTTGTGTTACAGAGTGACCTGCAGTGGTGGAGAATCTGCGAGAGAGGTCAGTCTTTTCGAGCTTTCCTGGATAATACCTATATAAGAAAGATGGGGCATAGGCGCGTCGTGCAGAAGAGGGATGAGGAGTCAGAAAGTGTAGGACAGTTTATAAGTAAAGCCTCAGCCTTAGCTTCAACTCTATCAGAAAGGAAGGTGGACCGGATCCACTTAAATGTGGGAACAGTATTCCATACGGGGCGAATAAGACCTTTATATAACAAGACATCTGAGCAGAAGAAAAAAATTCACGCCACAATCTGAACAATTCCCAGCTTTTTTGCTTGGGGCCATTTTGCAACCGATGTGATGTGAGGTCTCAAGACAATTCACTATTTATGTTTTTAGTCCAAGAATGTTTTTTATGTTGTTTATGGGTAAGACATTAGAGCCGTCAAAGGGAATAGGAAAGGATGGAGTATTTTGAGAGGGAGAATATGAAGCGCAGGTTTTCAAAGGTTGGAACTTCACCACTTAGGATACCCCCTTGAGAAATTCCGACCAAATGGGCAAGAATGGAAAGCTGTGGGCGAGAGGCAACTCTAGATATAACAGAGCACAATTAAAAATGAGTGGAAGAATGGAGAGTTGAGTCTGTCAGAGCTATAAGGTGAACAGGAGGTTAGAAGTTAGATATACAAGTATTTTATAAGTAGAGACAGCAGCCTATATATATATATATATATATACTTATATATATATATGCTATCTCACCTATATACTCTTACCATATATCGCCGGGAAATGAGGATATCCCGCTAACTTCCAGTGTAAATAAGAAATAAGAGAAAATATTAGAACTATGAAATATGAGGTATAGAAGTAACAAATACCTTTGGTGTCTTTCAAAGAAGCATCAGCGAATTCTTGGCTTGAGGAAGAATACGATCTGGACTCAGGAAAAAGGTAGGATGAGGTAGTATGGAATTGTAATGCTAGCAGTAGGGTAACTTCTGGGACCAGGTTACGGACAACGGCAAAACGCAGAATGATCATTGACATCTAAAGAGGCGCACACATGGTTTTAAGACTGTGACGACACTTTACCACTAAAGATGATTTATGTGAAGATTAGAATAACAAAGGAATTATGTTATAAGAAATAAAAGAAATAAATGGAAGGTGAAAAAAGGTGTATCGAACAAGCTTTACTAAATTTACTTTAATATTAAGGTATCCTGGACACGGATGATACAAGGGTGGGTACCTAATCACAGTGTAAATCACTAAGGATTCGGTACATAATGTATAATAATTAATGGGTAGAGCAGGGCCTTGACCCAATGTGAATTTTAGTAGCATAGAATTCAATTGGGGTATGTATCTAAAAGTATACTAATTAAGAACATATAAAGGACCTGGACAATGGTCTTCTTAGTAAGCTTATAATTAAACAGAGGGTAGATTCCTCTACAAAATAATGCAACAGATGCATCACTGAAACCGGTTCAGGTTTTGAATAACAAGAATGATTGAACCTATATGGTGTGTTGGACGTGTTTATACACTCAAAATCAGGTACTTATCTTTGGCAATTAATCAAATGTGTAATAGTTGATCCTTGATCCAATAAACCAATGACCAATTTGCTATATTATTTTCAGGTGCAATAAGATAATTTATGAACACTCCACTGGCGGTGAATCACAACTGAAGAAATCAATATTTCAAGTCAAGGTAGTATAAGATGACCAACCCAATACTGGAATTTGTCTATTATGACCCCAGCATTGGCTTCCAGTAAGAGCTCCCAGAATTGGCTTCTGGTTTTATGACCCGGTATTGGTTCTTCGTTAATAACTCCCGGTAATGGGTCCCTGAATTAAAATACTTAAGTTAGTTTTTATTCTTTATCATTCTTAATGTATTATATTAATCTTAGTTAGACACATACCCTGTTTTAACTTAATAAAACTCCAGTGAGTATTGGTCTTTCAATCTTTACTTTAACAACTTCTCCGACCTGCAGTGCATGAATCTGCAAAAATGCTTTTTGTAATGTTTGCCATATTTTACGCTTTATGTGTTATTCCCTAATTGCTTTTCTTATCATTTTACTTTCTGATTTTATATAAATTTAATTCACTTTATTATGTATTATATTTATTAGTTATAGTTAAATTATTATAAGTTAAGTATTTATTAAATTGGGTGAAATACACACCTTGAAGAGAAATTGGACGAACTTCGTGAGAACTTCAGAACGAACACTTCAAGAATATCACTCAATCAAAAGTTTGTCGAGAACTCATCAATATGATTTGAAATATATACTAAATTCTTCCAGGTGAGTTTTATATGAATAAACTATGTGAATTTTACTTAACAGCAAAAGATTATTTAATTACAAAAACAAATTAAGAAAATCATTAGTGTTCTGAAATCAATATATCTATCAGTATCATTCTCATTTAAACAAGTTTGGGAATGTCTACAGAATAAATAATAAAATTAAAGTAATGATACTCATGATTATAAAAATCACTAACTGTACAACTCTGGAATTTGGTTCCCAGTTTGTTATGCACTTCTAGAGAGACATATACACCTGCATTCAAGGACACCTAAAGAAACGGTCCCTTTATCCACCTCTGCTAAGAAATTGAACCCCATGATTCATAGAGGAATAGGAAAAAGACAAAGAGGAATGAAAAGTATATTTATACTTCACATTTCAAAAATAAATATGAAAAATATGAACCTGCGGCTCTCTTGGTTCTTGGCTGAAGACACAATTAAACAAAAATTTTTAACATAATATTTTAACTCTTTACATCAAAAGAAAAAATAAAGAAATTTCCTTTCTTCAGTCGTATTTCAACTTAAATAAATAAACTTTATTTTTCTTTGTGAAACTACATTATTTCTTTGTATAAAATATATTTTCTAGGC
>JABUQX010024966.1:10000-15000 GCA_015478945.1 Trachelipus rathkii | reverse complement strand
TATATATATATATTTCATCGATCTCAAACTCTTAAGCAGTTGAATTTTAAAAAATGATTGTAAATATAAACAAAAAGAACAAATATGAAAAGAAATATAAAACTATAAATGAATAGCTATGTAGAAAACTAAATAAAAATAAACTAATTTTACCTTTTCACTTCTGGTAGCAACACTTAAGTAAAATTATAACACTGGCCAACAAAGATTTTACGGCAAAACATTTGAAGTCATTTTATAGGTAAACTTGTTGCCCTGATTCCGAATATAACTCCGTTTTCCAGATTGGCTCTAGTTTTGTGAGCATAAGGTGGTCACAAAAATAACATGTAATAACAAAACAATTTATTTTCAGGTTGTAAGTAATTCACAATAAAAAAACACGAAAGATATATTTATCAAATTGTTAATGAGTAAATAAAAAAAATGCTAATAGCGTCAGAAATATGCCAATTCAGTACAAGGTTGAGAATCAAATTAATGGCATTACAGAGATTGCGGTGTCGTATATGATGGTCTTCTGTGTGTGCAGAATGTGGACAATCACGTTGAAGTCTCCAACAGATAGTCTGCCAGTCATGTGTGTATCCCATGTGTCCTTGATCTTTTCTTTCCATCGACCTGAACGTTTGATGAAGCGCTCTCCCATTGTTCCTCACTATACATCCTAGATTATCCGGAAACCGAACTAAGTGACTAAGTAGAAAGTGAACTTTTATGGTCATATTTGCATTCAAATTTTTGAAGTCTGAAAGCCATTTTCTGTTCGAGTTCTACATAGTTGGCAGATTTATGGTTGCGCCCAAAGAGTTCTGAACAACCAAGACAAAACCTTCCAGGCAGATAGCTTTCGAATATCAGATTCATGGAATGTATGAAATTGTCATTCCTTGATGATTGGCGAATTGAGGGCCACTAAAAATTCCAGCTTTGAGCTTTCTCCATACTCAACCCTGGAAAAAATCGGCTGGAAATATATTTGAAACATTCACCATCCTTGTCTAGGGCCCTAACAAATTGCTTTCATCAGTCCTAGTTTGATGTGAAGTGGTGGGAAAATAATTTTTGCCCTCTGTCAGACCAGTTGGTTCGTTAATGAAATTTGATGCACCTACAGTCATATTTTCCCTGGCAGCCATACAACTTTTTCCTAGTGGTCTTCTTTAGCCCTACTATCCCACAAGCATATGAAACAAGGGTACTTAGTATATCCGCTTTGCTGCCCAAATAAGATGTTGACCATCTTCAATCACGAATATTAGACCACTGGTGTTAATTATATCTAAGCTTCTGCAAGAGCATTCTTATATTTTCATATTCCTCTTTCAGGTTTTGTTGAGGACCTATTGGAAATCGGATGGCAGAACTATTGCATATGTTCAATAAAAACACACTTTCAAGCTACTCGTTGACTACCATAAACAATCGCCAAATCTTCTGGTCGTATTTAGTAACCCCATTTGATAGAGTCCAGGATTGTTCCTACAGGTATTTAGGTCTTCTCTTTCAAGAAATATGGAAGAAATACTACCTCTCTTGTCCGAAAAAAAGTTACTTTACATTCAGCCTTGAGACAGCTCTTTTCACTTAGTCTAGATGCTAAAAGCTTAGAATTCTTGCTTGGAGAGGCTTAACTCTCGTACTAAATCATTGATCTCTTCCTGGGAGAGAACTGTTGCTGTGTAGAAGTATTTTCTTCATATTCACTACCACTGATCTGCACGTGTGCACACAAATCCTGGATATCTTCTTCATTAGACAATGCTAGGTCTGGAGTGTAGTGAACACTGGGATGGGGGACATCGTCGGAGTGTGGTACAGGTCGCCTTGCTGATTCCAAATCCGGATACTCAAATTTACGTTTCTTGTAACGATTGATACCTTTCAAATTTAAGTAAGCAAATAACAGTCACGTGGGTGATTCTTGGCTCCGCCATACCATATTGCACACCAAATTTTAAACCTTTTCTTCGTCCATTTTTCCACTGACGTAGATTTTTGACACACGTTTTACAGACCATATGGGGAGCCCAAGACTTATCTTGGTCTCCGAGTTTCATTCCAAAGTATGCCAGATATGCTTGCTTCACAAAGTTAGTAATATTTCTTCTTTGGTTCTCCTGGCAATATTCACCACAGATGTAGCAGAATACATTGGGGTTATTCAAAACAGGGCTCTACGTGAAGTACTTCATTTAGTGTTGTGTAAAAAGAAAAAATAATGTACGATACAAAGGTAAAGCCCCTTAAAAAAGAAAAATAAAACGATATTACTGTAAAATATGCATTAAAAAGATATTTGTATAAGAGAGTATATCTGGAACACCCTGTATCTCATGAACTAGAGCCAATCTTGGAAAAACAAATGTCATTTCTGAAATCAGCACACTCGGTTATACTATAAATTCGATAAAAAATATCCTTGCAGCAAAAAAAAATTTTTTTTTGTTTGGCCCGTGTAATCTTTCTTACAAAGTCACATCCGTGTATATATAATATAGTATATATATATTATATTATATAATATATATATAGGAGATATATATATATATATATATATATATATATATATATATATATATATAAATCATATATATAATATTATATATATATAAATATATATACAGTATATATATAGTATATATATTAATTAATATATATATATATATATATATAAATATATATATATATATATCTATATATATATATATATATATATATATATAATAAATATATATAATATATAATATATATATTGCAAAAGTGGGCGTGGCCTCTGAAGAAAAAAAATGAATATTTCTATTATATATAATTATATAGATTATATATATATATATATATATATATATATATAATATAATATATATATATAATATAGATATATATATATATATATATATATATATATATATAGTATATATATATATAGTATATATATATGCCATAAGTGGGCGTGGCCTCTGAAGAAAAAAAATTAATATTCTAAATATATATATATATATATATATATAATATATATATATATATGATAATATATATATATATATATAATATATATATATATAATATATATATATATATATATATATATATATATATATATATATATATATATATATATATATATATAATATATATAATATGAAAAAGTGGGCGTGGCCTCTGAAGAAATAAATATTGGACCCAAGCCACTTTCGATATTTATTTAAATAGAGGTGGGTGGGAAATATCTGAAGCCGATTGTACATTAAATGACTATAGTTTTAATACAGTATTTACATGATTCACACTGGAAGGAACTCGGAAATTACCGTTTTTGGACTGTGGGGTTTTATACTCATAGAAATTACGGGTTTCTGAGAATGCACGGATCATCTTTCTATGCATAACTAGTTACAAGAAGTGTAACAAGTACACACAAGTTCATCCTCGTATTGACAGATAATAGGGTAGGTGAGGATAAGCAAGACTGTATAGTGTATAAGTGTATAGTAAGGGCTTTTAAGATATATTTTGGAACAAAGTCACTTATTTTGCTAACAAACCTAAATATGTGTGATCTTTGAAAGAGAGTTTATCATCGAGGGTAATAATGACTAATAATTTTATAGACGTTGACCGATTTATGATTATATCTTTTTTTAACATTAAATTGAACAGGCTTTTTTATTTATTATTACTTAGTAATGTATTTTACGTAGGTGTAGGGAGAATCTAGCCGTTGGACTCGACCCATGTTATAATGTTTTTTAGTTCATTAGTTGCTTTAGAGTTTAGTATGTCTTTATCTTGATCCGATATAAAGATCCAATTGTTGCCTGAAAATAGTGAATGTTAGGAATTGTGACAATTTTGAAAGCAATTGACATATAATTTTTCAAAAATAACTGCCCGAAAATCACTGGTTTACGCATGATTTTTTTTCGAGGGGAACTGAAATTCTGCCGTTCATTATCTCAGATGATAAAAATTGATGTGGTAAGGGGGAAAATTGAAGTTCTTTAGAATTTACTTTGGAATTTGTGAGATGTAATGTACTAGTGAGATATGTTTAAGAGAACTAGGGAAGGTGGAAAAATGTCAGCTTTTCATAAATTTCAAATTATTATTATAAAATTATAAAAGATTATAAAATATTTTATAAATTCATCTAGACAATTTAAATATACTCTCTTTCATCTTTGCTAAAACATTGCCTCAGATTATTTGAACAAGCTTTATCCTTGCCTTCTTATTTGCAAATAACTTTATGGTTTCTTCGAAACCTAGTTTTTTGGCGATATCAGATTCAGTTTCAGGAACACCCAGATAACCAAGACGATCCTGAATTTGATATTCGAACATTGTTGTTGTTGTTATCTTTTTTGTTTTTTAATTTCCATCCTTTCTGCATTAAACAAAAAATAAAATGGGTATTTGACGATATCTAGAAAGTAGATTTCGATCTCTTTATTGTATCTCTTCCTGCTTATATTTATTAGCAATTGAAAGAAAATCAGTGAATTTGATATTTTTGAATAATGAGTAAAATCTTTTACCGAAATGACTTAAATAAAGATTAAACACCAAGAATATTAATGACAGACTAGGATTTTATTTGTTTGTTTTCAAAGATGTTATAGTTGTGTAGAAGATTATGACGAGTCGAAAGATGAAAGGACGGAGTTTCTGAGGAATTGAATTAACCATGTTCTCCTTGCCCCATTAAAAATTTCGAGAAATTTCAAAGGTTACTTGCTCCAAAGTTATCCTCTTTTATAACACGAGTTATTTGCTGTTGAGTGGAAGAGTGGGACCTTCTTTCAAAATGAAAGGAGTAATGGGAGTAGAGTTGTTGGCATAGGAATTGATAGAAGATGAAGTGCTAGATACATTATATTATTAATGAAAAGTAGAAAAAGAGTTGGAGATAAGACAGAACCCTGAGGAACACCACTCAGTTCATAGATTTGAAAGATGAACACCAGGAAAGGAAATAAGAGAGAAGAATAGACCTCGAA
>JABUQX010024966.1:0-5000 GCA_015478945.1 Trachelipus rathkii | reverse complement strand
TTCTTCAAAACAATAACAATTTAATAAAGGAGGAGACTACAACCTCCGTCACACAGCCTAGTACATAAATATCCATAGATAACTAGAATTCTGCTGGTCGATGAACTTGAGACCTTAGTATGCTAAGCTACAACAACCTTCCCACCCAATTCCTCCCCAAACAAACCAAACCAAGACATCCCCTGACATAACTTTCTCCTCCCACTCTTTCCAACATACATGAAATGCAGAAACTTGTCTCCTATCAGACCACGTCCCAACCTTCTATAAAACAACGATATATTTGCCCCAATATTTTCCAGCCATACACAAACTACAAAATAAACTGGTAGAAATTTACCCAATACGTCCGGAACACACCTTCTTCTACAAAAATTAAGCCATGAATAAATTTATAAAGTGGTCCAAAAGAAAGCGCTGCTATAAAGGTCTGTAGAAGCACTACAACCCTTCATTACTTTACAAGTCTGTAACGATAAAACAAAGAAATACCCTTCGGCAACAAAAAAACTTATCTCCAGATCTGACTGTTTGGAAATTAACACCTTGGCAAGCAAATCTAACGTACAACTCACACATTTAAAAATTCAGTATCTAGTTGATAATATGGGAAGCAGGAGAGAAAGAACATAGCGTGTCGACGTCTCCATAACTCCCAACGCTCTACAAACAAACTTAAGAGGAAAAAAAAATTCCTCTCCCTTCCCCAGAGGCACTGCAATATCCTTTCACAACACTCTTTGTATCTCAACAAACCTACCCACTAAATAATTAAATAATAATACGCCAGCTCAAAAAACGAAATTAGAAATCAACCCCAACCCCCCATTTTCTACACAAGAAATAACTATACTTATCAAAACCTTAAAAACTCCCCAGCTTGTACTTGGACAACATCTCTAGCTTCACATAAAACCTTGGTGAAAAAGCACTTCTCCTTATCACAGAAATCTTCAACAAATCCTGGTCTTTTAAATTACCTCCCTCCCAGCTGGAAAAGAGAATTGCTCATACCAAATTAAAAACCAGAAAGATCCCAACCTCTTTCTTCTTCCACCATTTACTCCTCTTTTTATTTGTTAATGGAAAAAAATCATACTCATAAAATACAACAGCACCGCCTCCAAATCATAACATGGCTTTAAAAACTCATTATCTAACAATAATAAATGCATAAAACATCATAAAGCGGGTTGAAAAGACATCATCCCACAGATCAATACTCTTGACTATTGATATCAGTAAAGCCTTCGACATAGTCAGTACCTAGACACATGCTCTTTCAAAAAATTCACCCTTCCATAACAATTACAAAAATGGCTATCAATTTTTTATCTGGACCCTGCTCGGGTATCAGCAACTTCACATCTAAGAAGTATGTCGGTCTTCAGGAGCCATCCTATCTTCATTCCTGTTGCTTCCTTTTTACAGCTGATATCCCTACCCCCACCCACGCAGATGACATAACCATGACCATATCAGACCCCTCACTTCACACTGCCACAAATCTTTCTTAGATTTACCTAAATCACCTAGAAGCTTGGTTATTTTCCAGCAGAATGTCGGCCTCTGCCGAAAAATCATCTATAACCTTGATCACCACAGACATACGCCAATCATCCCTTCACCCACAAGTAACCCTAAACAACTCCATCATCCCCTAAACAAAACACCTAAAATACTCGGAATATCCTTTGAAACCCACTTCACCTTTATATCTCACATTCAAAACATTATAAGTACATCAAACAAAAAATTAAATGTCCTACGAACTCTATCTCAACACAGCTTTAGCAACGAAACAACCACAATATCAACTACATATAAACAATTCTCAAGAACTACAATTAACTACGGATCAACAGTCTGGCATCCTCTAACCTCATCTACTAATAGAATTAAAATACAAAGAATACAAAATTCTGTCCTACGAACAATCACAGGTTGCCTAAAAAACCACCCCTACCCAACACCTGCATGAGGAAGCAAAAATTCTCCCCATTCAGGATCATCTGGATATGATAGGAACACAATTCTACGCCAAGACTCTTGACCCTACCCACCCATGCCATAACTACCTTCAAGAACGCACTATACATAGTTTAAGATCCCCTGTCTCTTCCGCCGCCCTCTACTACAGGGAACTCTTTAGAACCATCCCCCTCCCCCAAATAACACATTTCTCTCAAAACATTTTCATACTCACTTTACAAAGCAATACCTCAACAACCGTCCATCAACTCACCTCATAAAATCCTGCCCCATCCCGAAGTATATTCAACTCAACCCCTCCCACCCCCTACACACGAAAGATACAAATCTCACTCTCTAGATTAAGATACGGCGGGCACCACCCGTATATTCAGGAATACAAACATAGGTTTCGACCTCAAGTCACTCCCTTCCAACTCTGTAGTAGATGCTGAGGTGCCCCCCATTCACTCCCTACAGAATACAATAATATCATATCTCCTCTCTAAAAGACCTGTGGCTCCGCCCGGTAGAGGTTGCCGGGTTTCTGGAAATGATATAGCATAGACCCCCCCAAGGGCAATAAATATATATATATATATATATATATATATATATATATATATATATATATATATATATATATATATATATATATATATATATATATATATATATATATATATATATATATATATATATATATATATATATATATATAAATATATATATATATATATATATATATATATATATATATATATATATATATATATATATATATATATATATATATATATATATAAGAAGAACACATATCTATATATATATACATATATATATATATATATATATATATATATATATATATATATATATATATATATATATATATATATACTAAACAAAAAAGGGCGGTAACTTGTCCGAATGCAAAACGGAAGTATGTACACCTGAAACCAGCAAACAGAAACACATAAAATATATTTAAATGTTATCAATTCAACGCACAGCTGAGCACTACCGCTACACACAAACACGCACACACACACACACACACACGCACACACACAAACATTCACACACACAAAACAAAATGTATGGAATGTAAAAAGTTGAATCATACATTATTTGAAATTAACAAATAATACTATACCAATTTCCTTCTTCCGATATATATATATATATATATATATATATATATATATATATATTACACATATTTTATAAAAATATAGATATATATATATATATATATATATATATATATTTTTTCTATATATATATATATATATATATATATATATATATATATATATATATATATATATATATATATATAGGCACTTATCCTATAAAAGGAAGTTACATAAAGTAGCGCGATATCGAAGATCGCACAACTCTGCTCGTGCATCCCTGCAGTGTGACGTGTTAGCTAAAACTCCAATAGAAACATCCCGAGAGTTTCCACAAGTTGCTTTTTTATCATGTTAATTTTTATATGTTAATTTTTTTTTAATTTTTTTATTCCTTTTTAAGGGGCTTGAGCGACGGAGGGACAGAGGGGGACGAAGCCCCCGTCGTCCCCCGCTGAGGCCGAGAGACCCTGACTCTTTTTATCCTTCTTTGCGATTAATCTTGGGTATTCCTTTAGTTAAAAAAAAAACTTATTGGCAACCTTAACGCACTATTGCCTTGAAATAATCGAAAAAAATCGATTACATCGTTCGTTCGATATATATCGGTTAACTACCTTTTAAAGGATAAGTTCATATATATATATATATATATTTATATATATATATATATATATATATATATATATATATATATATATATATATATATATATATATATATATATATATATATATATATATATATATATATATATATATATATATATATATATATATATATATATATATATAAATTATATATATATATATATATATATATATATATATAGTATAATTATTTACCCATGGTTTTATGCAAACTATGTTGTAGTTAAAACTTTTATTTTTACATACACTATTGCACTTATTATTAGATTCAAATTAAAAAAAATTTTTATATTTAAAAAAAGAGGATATATTAAAAGAGCACGTGATTGATGGAAAGTAATTAAGAAAGTAATTAATGTAGTCTTAATTACTTTCCATCAATCACGTGCTCTATTAGATTATATATCCTCTGTTTTTAAATATAAAAAATGTTTTAATTGGAGACTGATATTAAGTGCAATAGTGTATGTAAAAATAAAAGTTTTAACTACAACATAGTTTGCATAAAACCAAATGTAAATAATTATACTACATAATAACTACGAAGAAAAGTAGAATCCTAATATATATATATATATATATATATATATATATATATATATATATATATATATATATATATATATATATATATATATATATATATATATATATATATATATATATATATATATATATATATATATATATATATATATATATATATATATATATAGTAGTATTCCGACAGAATGCGCGGGCCCACCCTTTTTTATATGAAGGAGCAGAGATATTTGCTTTAAACTTGGAATATATGCTATATATGTGATAAACTGATCACATGCGTAGTTTTGGTGACCGTAGGTCACCCCTAAGGGGGTGCCCCCGAGAACGTAGCCGCTACGCCCGCGTTTATACCCTTTTGGCTTTCCAAACCTGAGATTGAGTTAGGCCTAACGGCTAATCATCGACCCAGGTGTTCGATGTGCGTGAGAGAGAGAGCGCGCGCGCGGCGCGTGCGCATTCACATACACATTATTAGCTATTATTATTGCCGAAGATCTGATTTCCGGGAAGGAAATCGAATTCGAAAGTCGAAAACGATCCCTGTAAGGGATCGTTTTTTACGCACTCCGACTTTGCGCCGTGGCCGCGTCTTCCCATCCGGTTCCGACTCCGACGTTGAGAGCCAGCCTGCCTCCGACTCCGAACTTATCGTATCGTGCTAAAATTTGAGGATGGTTAGATGATGAGGTAACTCAGT
>JABUQX010024965.1:45000-49181 GCA_015478945.1 Trachelipus rathkii | reverse complement strand
AATAATGTCTGTTTCTATCATAAGAAGCATTGGCTCAAAGCTTACAAATGTGAGTCTGAAGAATGCCCGCTTTATACTCTGGTATACCCTCACGAGGGGGGGCTGCTGCCAACCCCCATCATACAACCACCACTCAGGGAAACTGAAATCTGGGTCATCATCTCATCTAGATGGCCGCGACAAGAAAGTAGATCGAGGTAAAACAGTATCATTTAATAATTATGTAAAGATTTTCAAATTTAATGCTGAAACAGGCTATAATAATAATAATAATAATAATAATAATAATAATAATAATAATAATAATAAAATAGTAATAATAATAATAATAATAATAATAATAATAATAATAATAATAATAATAATAATAATAATAATAATAATAATAATAATAAAATGAATAATGTGAACTTTAATTATGTTAATAAACAAATGAAAATGTTATATAATACTGAAACTCCATGTAATATAAATAATAAAAATGTGTCTATTGTTAATGCCTGTGAGGTTGAAAAACCCGAAAGCGATTGCCATATAAGCGAAACTGATATTGAAAATGAAATAAAAAAAGATCAAATTGCCATAGCTCATATATTAAATAATAAAAATATGAGAGAGATTAATAATCAGGTATTATGTAATTATAATTCTAATATGCATGTCGGTTATACTTTCTTTAATAATTATTTGAGTAACGGATATGAGAATGATCGGAAGGTATTATCATCGAGCGCAGAATGCGAAGCTTTTAGAGAGACGGGTGGTATATGTTTGAATTCTAATTTGTGCAGAGAACCAATTATCTCAGCCGTCCAAGAAAGAACAAATAACACTCCTCTCTCTAAAGGTGATGTAGCTGGCTCTAAATTATATAAAGTATTGAATAGAATTGATAATAAATTTTACATTTTAGATAGCGGGTCCGAGATCGACCTGATCAGTGCTAGCCCCATTCATAGGTCGAAGCGGCCACTAGGGCATATTTTAGCCGCCAACGGCACCAAAATAAATGTTTACGATTATATTAATATAGATTTAGACATTGGTTTGAATAAAATATATAAACACAAATTGTATATAGCAGATGTAAAACTAAACATATTAGGTATCACTTTTTTGAAACATTTTGGGTTTGGTATAGATTTTAAGAACGATGTACTCATTGATCCTAATACCAATCATACCGTATTATTAAGGCCCGATCATTCTATATCCTCTTTAAAAATAAACGCAATCTCCCATGATCTTTCGCATGAATCTCCCCCTAAAACTCTCACCTCTTTGCCTTTTAGCCCACTCTTTCCTCTTAATGATATTTTGTATAAGTATAAAACATTATTTTTAAACCCGTATTTAGATGAGAATGTTCATTTAAAATAAAACAACGAAAAAAATGGGCTGAAATATTTTCTAAGTATGGGGGACAAGAAATGGGGGATATGAGAGGAGGAGGTGAACTGGAGACAGAATTGGGGGGAGGGAAAAAAGTGGGAGATATACCAGAAGGGATATTGAGGGAGTTGGCCTGTGCTTTCCCTTACAAACCTACCATAAAAGGTTCGCCTATACGATTACCTGGACGTCGAATACCGCACAAACTGTATGAAGCAACAAAAAAGGAATTAAATCAATTAGTAGCGGCAGGTGTGTTGAAAAGAGCAAGTACCACCTGGTCAGCGCCTTTTAGTGTTTTGGATAAAGGAGGGGGGAGAGTTAGACTAGTGACAGATTTTAGAGAACTTAACAAAAGAACAGAGGTGGATATATTCGGTCTTCCAAATATTTACGATGCTATTTTCGCACTCAAAGGTGCTCGGTATTTCAGCAAGGTAGATTTGACGAGCGGCTTTTATAACCTGCCATTGCATCCTGATTGCCAGAAGTACTT
The DNA here is from genome assembly GCA_015478945.1 of Trachelipus rathkii. Taxonomy (NCBI): domain Eukaryota; kingdom Metazoa; phylum Arthropoda; class Malacostraca; order Isopoda; family Trachelipodidae; genus Trachelipus; species Trachelipus rathkii. Next base: position 47,293 of record JABUQX010024965.1, on the reverse strand, counting down.
TGCAATCACGAGTAATCTGGGAACGTTCTTATACACCTCTCTGCCAATGGGCTTTATAAACTCACCGGCAGCATTTCAAAGAATGGTAAATATATTACTATCTGACTTAAAAAATTGTCACGTATATATTGACGATATTTTACTGTTCACAGAAACAGCTGAAGAGCATGAAAGACTTGTTGAAACTGTGTTAAGAAGATTGAATTATTTGTATATTAGTATTAATGAAAAAAAAAGTAAATTTGGTGTTAAAGAAGTAGAATATCTAGGCTTCATAATAAGCGCTGAAGGTGTTAGGGCGAATCCCGAGAAAGTTGCTGAGATAGTAACTTATAAGAAACCGCAAAATATTAGAGAAATGAGAGGATTAATTGGAAAACTTTCGTTTTACAGAATAATGCTACCTTGCCTAGCAGATTTAATGGGTCCATTAACAGACTATTTAAAAGGAAAATCTTACTCCAGAAAGAAAATATTGTGGAACGAAAAGTCGGAGAAGGCTTTTAGCGCTGTTCAAAACGCTATAAAAAATTCCTGCCTATTAGCCTACCCCGGTACTACAACGCCCATAAAAATATTCATTCATGCCTCGTCAAATGCTTTATCAGGCGTTATTCTGGGGGATGATCAAGACAGCCGCCCTTATGCATTCTATTCATCCACCCAGTCGGCTATTGAAAAAAGATATGATGATATAAGTAAACAATTATTAATACTAAACAAAATGTTTAACAAATTCGGGTACCTACTAAGTGGTAGGAAAATAACGATATATACTCATTTGAAAGAATTAATCACCTTATATAACAAAACAAATGATGTATTAAATCAAAACGCAAAACAAGTCCGTCAACTTAATTTACTAAGCTCTTATAATGTAATTTTCAAATTAATTAGTATAAAATCCAATCCGCTAAACGAATATATCTTTAAAAATAATCCAAATTTCCAAATAGCGGAACGAACAAACAAACAAAAAAGAGAGTGGAAAACCCCTCGTAAATATTTCATTCACAAGCCCTTTAAATCCTACAAATATTACTATAGGGGAAGGCCATAAAAATAGTTGTCGTGAAGTAGTAGAAAATAGTACGCATGCCGATCGGCCATTTAACCAACCGCAGATGTTACCCGAGACACGTGTCGCTTTAGAAAAGAATTTACTATCCAGGTATGAAAGAGAAAAGGAAAAGGATGATAAAAGAGAGAATAGAGAAATATTAGAAGAATTAACCGTGAATTTGATATCTGACTGCAATAAACGAAATAAGTTAGTTATAGATAGATTCCTAAAGAGTATTGACTACAAAAGTATAAGCGAAAAGCAAAAAGAAGATACATTTATAAAGTCATTAATCAATAACCGAGAAAAAAGTGGGTTGAAAATGGTCGAACAGCAATTCTGGTTTAATAAAGAAATTTTAAAGATTTTTGTGGACGTGTCACTGGGGTATTCTCGTGTCATTTTGCCCGAGACCTGCATACCGGAAGTGGTAAGGACGTTGCACTTGCAAGGTCACCTCGGGATTAAGAGAACGGAAATTGCAGTGAAGTCGGAGTTTGTATTTGAGAAGATTCACTCGCGGGTTAAAGAGATCGTTAGAGCTTGTAATGAATGCCAAATAAACAAAAGCGCTCGCACTATTAGTCCTAATTATGGACAGTTCAAAGAGGTGACCTATAAGTTTGAAATGTTGCAAATTGACATATTAAAAATGAGCCCCTGCCGGGGTTATAAATACTTGTTTACGGCCATTGATAGGTATAGTTGTTATCTCTTTTTGCTATTCCTTTAAAGGAGATGAATGCTGAAAGCGTCATTAAAGTATTATTGTATGAGATTCTACCTTTCACTGGAGTGCCTGACAAAATCCTCAGTGACAATGGAGGATGCTTTAAAGCTCATCTGTTTGAAGAGGTCTGTAAGATGATTGGGGCAGAACATATCTGCACCACAGTGGGAAGCCCACAAGTCAACGGAAAGCTGGAGAATAGGCATAGAGTCTTATTAGCCAGCCTTCGTTGCATGTTAAGCGAAAATGAGTTCAAACATCACGATTGGGTATCAGTCCTACCGTTTGCGCTTTTTGCAATAAGAACGGCCCCTCTAACAGAAAATGGGATTACAGCTTCTCAGGTGCTTTTTGGCCAAAACGTGAATATACCTGGGAGATTAGTAGAGTCAGAGAGACCTGGAGAAGCTATGTGTTATGATAAATATTTAAACAAGTTAGCAGGGTTGTTTGCCCAGCCGTTGGCACCGAGAGCCACTTTGAAGAACCGATCAGTGTTC
>JABUQX010024965.1:30000-35000 GCA_015478945.1 Trachelipus rathkii | reverse complement strand
AACGTATATATATACAAATATGTTGGTTAGGAAAATTTTGGTAGGAAAATGTAAAAAAAAAAAAACAAAAAAAAATAAACAAAATTGATTTTTGGGAGCTCAGCCCAGCGGGCGACATAGTAATTAATATATTATTTGTATAGGTGTGCACGAATGTAGGGGGCTCCGAGCGACTGGGGAACACAGGGGGACGTTTTCCATACCCGTAGGGGAGGGGCGGAGAACCCCCGCGACACCAAATACCAAAGAGCGTGGGTTCCGGAGACCCTCCCCGGAGGGGAAAAGTTCAAACCCCGTAGTTCCCCGGAAGGGCCGAGAGACCCCGACTCCTCCCATCGGTGCGGTATACCTTGTGTATTCTTTAGTTTAAAAAAAAAAAAACAAATTTAGTAGAAAGTCTATTTATTTTAACCGAGTAACGTATAAAAAGTCTCTAAATAGGCTTTATACTCATTAATAAATTATTAACAATTTTTTTTTTTTTTTTTTTGTTTTTTTTTTTTTTTTTACATTTTCCGCACTAAAAATTGTACCAGCATTCCACAATGTATTCCTTTTCCCGGTACCTGTTGTAGTTTTTGAGATGATTTGCTCTTCTAGGCTAATATAAATATTATATATATATATAATAATATATATAATATATATAGTATATATAAATATATATATTAGTATATATTATATATATATATATATATTATTATACTATATATATATATATATATATATATATATATATATATATATATATATATAATAATATATATATATAATGATTAGATGCCAAAAATATCGATATATCGAATATCGATATTTTTCTGGCGATATGATATTTTGGGCGATATTTTCTTAAGCGATATATCGATATTTCGATATGTTTTCTTAATATCAAAGCCGATATTTCTTTCAAAAAAAAATTTTTTTTTAAAGCCCGGAAAAAAATAAAATCTTATTCCCCTCTCCCGACACCCTGAAGTGATGAAACTCTCCTTCCCCGCCCATATGTTCTTCTTCGTTCGCCCCAATGTCTGTATAAAATAAACCAAAAATTGGGGTTTTAGATTTTTTCGTCTTTTCGGGAACCAAAAATAGGAAGAGGGGGGATCGAATGGCACATACCACAAAGTCAAATTGTCTTCTGAGTTTTCACTAATCACTATTCGTTATTCAGTGATCAAGTGGATAATGCGACCCAATAAATTTTGAATGATAGCTGAATAATGCTTTCCCTGCTATGTTTATGTTAGTAATGAAATATCTTACTGTAAATGCGAATACGTCAGTCTCGTCAGAACGAACAGTTTCATTATTAAACAATGTTTGCTCAAATGAAAGAATAGATTGACTTCCAAGCATATCAAATCAGTTAGTCTTTTTAGGTGCATTAAATGATAGTATTGGGCTTTGTAATATATATATATATATATATATATATATATTATATATATATATAGTATAATATATATATATATATATATATATATATATATAAGTATATAATATATATAATAATATATATTATATATATATAATATATATATATATATTTATATATATAATATAATATATAATTAATATATAAATAACTTGAGTTACATTGAATAAAGGAAAGGAATTAAAAATAAGCTATCATAGTTTTATTTCCTTTTTTCATGAAATATTTATAATATTTATTTATTCTGAGACAAATAGTTAAAGACTGCAGTCCACTCGAGACCAGGCCTGATCCTGATTACGTGAGCCGTGGAGTGGTTCAGTGCATGTGACGAGATAATCATTCTAGAAATCTAATTACCGTAACAACTACTGTGAGTGTTTACAGTTAACTTACGAGTACAGACTAGTCTAATCATCTAATGGCGATACGATTGTTTCGCTTAAATATGTAATTAGCTAAATTAACGATTTTATAATAAGCTATTACAAAAAGTTAGTATTTGGGGGTACATCACTGCAGCTTTTCTTATGATAAGTCTTCTGGCACAGTTTGAACTTCTTAAATATTATTTCCTTTATTACAAAAATTAATAGATTTTCTTAAGATCCAGACTTCCAGAGTCGTCCAAGTATCAGTTGTCTACCATCCAATTTAAATTAATTTCGTTGTAGAATCAATATTTATTTTGTACTTAAATTTTAAATATAAAATCATTTTGAAGATTCCTAGCCTTATTAATACTTAATAGTCATTTTTCATTTTTAATACGAAAAAAAAGTTATTTTTATGATTATTGCTTAATTTTCTAGTGAAACGCAATTTTCTTATTTAATTTATTCACTCGTCCACAAAAAGTCAAAAACACCCCTAGTTCCTCAAGATCCAACATCAACGCTTTCTACACAACTTCAGTCTTCAACCTCTTGGAGTTGGAAACTTGAAAGTTGGAAGACCTGAAGAGTGAAGATCCTTTTTCCATTTCTACTACTTTTTCTTCTGTACATACGTCTGCTTCATATTTATAAATAAGCCTCTCTCTCTCTCTCTCTCTCTCTCTCTCTCTCTCTCTCTCTCTCTCTCTCTCTCTCTCTCTCTCTCTCTCTCTCTCTCTCTCTCTCCTCTCTCCTAGCTATATATATATATATATATAAATATAAATATTATAGTATATATAATATATATAATATATAGATATATATATATATTAAATATATATATATAGTATATTAAGTACAAAGTTACTAACGGCCACACGAACGGAGATCGGATATATATGATATTATATATAATATATATATATATATATATATATATATATTATACTATATATATATATATTATATAATATATATATATATATATATATATATAATAATATATAGATATATATAATAAATATATATATATTATATATATATATAGGTAGTATTAAACGTATACTGTAAAATACCTTTTACAACTAATCATGTTAAGAAGGACAAATAAACTATGTTAACAAACATCATCTGCCGTTGTTAAAATAAAAAAACATCATACATCCTAAAAACTTAATTTATTATTTTATTTTGTTAGTTTAAATATATTTAAGATTTTTTATAACTGAAATTTCCCCGTGATTCCAAAAATGTATTCAATTTTAGTGTAGCTATCGTTGTTTTTTAACTGTTGTGCGTCGCCTAATCTGGAGGCTAAATATATATATAATATATATATATAAATATATATATAAATATATATATATAATATTATATATATATATGATATATATATAATATTATATATTAATCATATATATATATATATATATATAATATATATATATATATATGGTTATAATTGGTTTAAAACTACAACTCATATCTAAATCGAAATATCGATATATCGAATATCGATATTTTTCTGCCGATAATATCGAAGGCGATATGATATTTTTAAAAATCGATATATACATTTATCGATTATTTTTTAGATATCGGGCATCCCTAATAATATATATATATATTATATATATATATTAATATATATATATATATATAATATTATACTATATATATATATATTATATAGATTTATAGAATTATTTAAATCAACATAAAACAAAAAAAAACTTTGTAAGAAGTAATATAACATTTATGGATTAATTTTACATTTCGGCAGCAAAAAATAAAAACTAAGTCCACTCGATATTTTATGGGAATTAACGATACATTGATATTGTTATATTAAATCATTATTGTAATCGATTATTTTAAGAGATATATATAACCAGTTATGCCAATGTTGGGTATTTTGCAATAATCTAGTGCTTTTATATGCTACTTTAGTTGCAAAATTTACTAAAGGCGAGTTCCATTTTTTAGACATTCTTTGAACAGTTATTGCTTTTTTCATCAAATATTGGGCATTTTGTCTTTATTTAATAAAATGCGAGTGCACCCCCCCATTCTGATATTTTTTGAGTTGCAACACTGTTAACGAAACGATCAATATCATATTGGTTCAAAACATTATATTCGTCGTTGTCTTTAGTGGATGTCAGCGTAAGTTTAAAACATGAATAAGTATTTGTTTATATATGCCAAAACGTTGGAGTTGCCTTAGTTTTTTAGCATTGTTTATTTTGTACAAATGCAAAATAGTAGCAAAGGTATCAATGTACGTTGATTTTAGTTCAAAAACAGTTGTAGACTGTTAAACTTTTCCTGAGGTATATATATATATATATAATATATAATATATATATAATATATTATAATATTATATATAATATAGATATATATATATATATATATATATTATATATAAATATATATATACTATATATATATAAATATATATATATATATATATATATTATATCTTTCGGCAGCTATCAGTAAAAAGTCTATCAGTAAAAGTTAGAGCTAAGTTTTACGGCACAGTTGATCAGTAAAGTTTAGGGCTATTGTTTTGCGGCACAGTGAGTCAACGAACCCCCTAAAATGGAGTATTTACCCTTTTTAGGGGCTCGAGCCGATGTGACGGAGGAAGGACGTTTTCATACCCCGAGGGATGGTCGGAGGAAACCCCGCGACACCCAAAGACCAAAAAGCGGGGGTTCCGGAGACCATCCCCGGAGAGGGGGATTACCCCCCGAGTCCAACTAGAGCCGAGAGACCCGACTCCTACAATCAGCGGACTACCCGGTATTCATAGCGGTCCCTAGAAGTATTTGCTGAGTAGTTTATTAATAATATGGACTATAATAATAATATATATGTATAAAGAAATTACTCACCAGCTGAAAAATATTCACAATAAGGAGCTCGAAATATGCACATGCTATAGGACTCACGAAATCAGAATAATAAATCCTGGCGAGGCAAATATTCGATTTCGATTAATCAACCCAAAAAATATCGAAAATAACTCTAAAAAAATTAGTGCTGCCGAAAAGTAAAATTTTACCTATATTATATATATTATATATATATATAATATATATTATATAAGATATATATATATATATATATATATATATATATAATATATATATATATATATATATATTATATATATTATA
>JABUQX010024965.1:0-25000 GCA_015478945.1 Trachelipus rathkii | reverse complement strand
TATTATATAATAGTATAATCAGTTGACTAATGTGAAAAAAGGTTCTAAGCATCACGGACAATTTTCAGCAATAAAAATTAATAACAAAGCTTATGAAATTCCACAGATAAAGGAGCCGTGCCACCCCTCCGCTAGAGAAAAATTCCTAGTTGCTAATATATAAGTATATATTATAAATATATAATAATAATAATATAATATATATATATATATATATTAATATATATATATATATAATATATTATATATAATATAGATATAACTGTTACAACTTAAAAGAATACGGACAAACTACAAAACAGGCAATAAATTCACTCACCAAAAAATAATTCTCCTCTCTAAAAAACCGCTCGGTCAATTGCAATACTCATAAACAGATGGATAATTATTTTAAAATTTTAGGTCAACACAACTCAGCGACAGAGAACTGGTTCTAAGCATCACGTCTTTACAGCTGATGAATATGCTTATATGATGTTTGTAATGTAATTTCTGTTGATGCTTGGAAAGAATGCAGGGGACTGTTCCTAAACAGTGGAGTACGGCATTCAAATGAGTTTACTAATGTTTAACCAAAACTGCAGGAAACTAGAAAAAAATAGTAAAAGCAAAAAAAAATTGAACTTACGTACAATGGAATGACATCAAAACAAATTTTCACTAATTCATATAACGTAATTAGTACATAAAAACATATATTAATTGAATCTGGCAGCATCGGCATACACTTCAGCACGTTGATAACCAAATTTCGCCATAATTGTAAAAGGGTATAGATAAATGCTGGACATCCTAGTAAAATGCGAATAAGGATATGATGATCAGAAGTAATCCGATTACAGTATGCCAGAAAGCTGGGTTCTAAATTTGCATAGGCTAGTCAGTACTCCAAAGCCGTAATGGACCTAATATCTAATTTGCAGCAAATTTGAACCAAGTATAGAAGAAAAAGGCTTTTCTGATCCCTAAAATCGTCAACTTCATGTTAGTGTCCCTGTCCTCATCTCATTGTTTCTTGCATTTTCCATTTTTTTCCACGAATAATCTTCTGACCAAAAACAAGGGTTGTCCACAAGTTTTGTCGAAGTTTAACTGAAATTAAACTATATGAAGAATTGAATCCTAAACCAAGAAATTCGAACAAAACGTTTTTTGTTCCGTAAATGAAAATTGCGATAATCTTTTTTTCTGGTCAGGATCTGCATGAAATTTTCAGGACTTTTGCAGTCGGGAGATAATTTAGATTATAAATAATTTTTTTGTATACCTACAAAAGTCACGTTGTGGACAACGTGCAAAGTGTAAACAAAAAAAAAAAACAAAAAAAGTAAAATAAAAATTAACAAAACAAAATTAACAAAATAAAAAAAAAAAAAGCTAAATAACAGAAAAATGTATCCCCAAGATACGCCTGAAATCTTCAGGTGTCGAAAATCAGAAAAAAAATGGTTGTCCCAAATTTTCACTTAAAAAAAAAAAAAAAAAATAATTTAAAGCGAATATGCGCTCAATTTTCTCTATCACCAATCAATTCAAAATCAACTATTTTAACTATTCATCAACACCTATTTTTTATTTAAAATATTTCTTTGATATAAAAAAAAAATTAAAATTCCAAGAAATTTTTTGGGGGCGAAACTTTGACCCATCCCAGCAGCATACAGTGCATAACCCACAAGATTATAATATTATGATGATCGGTTTAAAGGGAAAAAATTGTTGCAATTTTTCATTTTTTCGAACAAAAAAAAGTTGAAATGTAAGCAATTTTCAAACTCAAAAAGCAAGAGATTTTTTTTGGTAAAAGATCATTCTTCTTAATTAACAATAGTTGGCTCGTGCTACGCCCCAATTTTCACCCCCCCCCTAAAAATATCGAACATAAAATCGGAGTTACCACGATTGAACCCTATAACCACCAACGTAGCTTTTGCCCCTGAAACGTTAGTTTTCTGGCGTTTTTCTGTGTGTAGTCATCCTTTCAGTATTTCAATTTTTCAAAAATCCGATCAGATAAGTGTGACCAAAAACTTCTCGAAAATTTTCGAAAATGATTCAACTTGAAAATGCATAGAGTTTCATTACCATACATGTCAATTTGAATCTTTCGATTCTTTGAGTTTGTGCTCAGCGGTCCAATTTCCCAAAACCACTTGCATGTCAAGTGTAAAAAAAAAATTGCGATACTTCTTTTTCCTTTCAATGAAGTGGATAACATTTCAGACATATTAGTCGGGAAAAGATACACATTTTACTTAGATAATCTCTTTGTATATGCAATAGTCCGAAATTGGTTCAAATGTTAAAAAAAAATTTTTGGAAATTTTTTAAAATTTCTTTTGAGTATCAAAAACATTTATCCAAGGAAATAAAAATCACTCGCCCGACTTATAAAAGCCCTTTGAAAATTGATGTGATCGACAATAATAACAAAAAAAAATATATAATACCATATTCACTTTTCAAACATTTAATTTTAAAATGAAAATTATATATTTTTTTCTACGCATCCGATCAACATCAAATGTTCTAAGGTTTTCGGTAAAATATAATAAAGTAATATATATATAATTATAATATATTAATATATATAAGATAAATAGATATATAAATATAGAATAATTATAAAGAATATAAATATATATAATATATATAATATACCTATGATATATATATATATATATATATATATATATATAATATTATCGAGCTTAGGTATATCGTTAGTGTTAGAGTTATATCAGAAAAAACCACAAATACTAAGTTATAAATATTCATTCATAGACGTTACGTGATTATATAAATACCGAAAATAGGTAATAAAAATTTATAAATATATAAGTGTAATGAAGTGGAACATCACACGTCCCCGAAACGCCTATAGATAATTATAAACTAGTATTTTTGTTTTTTTTCTCTATATATAAAATATATAAAACTTATGTAATTAATTTTTTTTAATATATTATATAAAAAGTAACACCTCACTGGCATAGCCCTATCTAAGAGGGAACGTCTCTAGGTAATTATACCTAGATCCAAAGGATCGAGACCACGACCCTGCCATGCGACCTCCGCGCTCTACCGTTTTAAGCCACGGTACAATCTCGCACCATGATTTGGTACCTATAACCTGTGATCAGGGCCCTTCGCATTTAATAGCATAAAAGGCAAGTGTAAAAGTATTTATTTCGTAAAAGTACTTTTAGATTTTAGGCTAAAAAAATTCACTATCTTAGATAGGCAATTCCCACTCTGCTTAACTCGTACACAGGTTACACAAACCTATGTTTAAATTTTAATTTATATCTTAGGGAAAATCGGCTATCTAAAAGTGCTAGCTGCGCTACACATGAAAAGGTACCAATGCTTTACCATTTATATAACTTGCTCCTTTAAAGAAATCAACTTTTTTTTCAAACGATTTCTACGAAAAATGAACTTTCTGTCTTAACGGACATAGTTGTGATTTTCCCGGCTACTACGCCGCTTACCATAACATGTTTGCATCGGTAAATAACTCTTTGTATTGCTTAGGAATGAAAACGTGTTATTGAATTTCCATTCGTCCCATAGGTATGCGGTAGAAATACTACTTCTCAATATAATTTCATGGACTAAACAATTTCCTTACCTCATTCTTAAAAGCTGTTTTGTTTTAGAGGATTGGGTCTAGTCCTTAACTACGTTAAGTGATACCTGATTCATGACGCATTTGGGGTTGGAAAAGAGAAGGAGATTAAATAAATCTAGTTTAATCTCCTCCGTAATCAATATAACATTCTAAATTACAAATTTTACATCAAAGTTTTTAAAGAAGTAATTCCATTTTTATATTACTATTATATTACTGATTAATTAAATATTGAAAATTAAGAAAGATCGAGATAATTGCTAGGGAAATAATCTTTCTTCGTCATGGCTCCTTCCCGTTATTTGATGTTCATATGACCAACAAGAAATATTTCCTTACTAGGAGTATTGATTTTGCTCCGGGTGGTACAGTTTTTTAGCCCCAAACAAGAACAAATGGCATAATTTTCTAATTTTCAGCCAATTTACCAAATAAAAAGCAAAACCACAGCCTTTGCGACTGTCTAAAACGCGTGTAAGAGTGATAAGCATTCTGTCGCAGTCATTTTCATCTTGGGTAATCAATTTTTGCAACCAATGTTTTGGACAATTTTCATCAATCCTCACATTTTTTATCCGAAATGGCTTAAAACCTGAGAATATGTAAAGATTGTCTATACGATACGAAGTAATAAAATTTGATTTTTAACCTCAAATTTCAAAATCTATTATTCTGCCCTTATTCCAGAAATTTGTGAGTATATTATTTGTCTGGTCATGCGATCACGAATAAATAATCGATGCATAGTTAGTCGGGGGAGATAACAAATTTATTTAGGACAATTTTTTTTTGTATAGGCAGCAGTTTGGGATTTGTAAAGATGAGATTTCAAAAAAAATATGTTTGAAATTAATTGTTTTTGAGTACAAAATATCACTAAAAAAAAAGGGAAATCTTGCCCACATAAATGCCTCTGAAAACTTGATGTACGGTCACGAATAGCCAATTAAATTTTAAAAAACATCACTTTTCAAAAAAAAAAAAAAAAAAAAAAAAAAAGAAGTTTGAGATAATTTTTTTACGAAAACCGACAACAAAATTTCCAGGGCATATAAGTCGGGCCAAGAATTTCACCTTTTTATTTTTGATATATTTTCATACTCATGGAAATTTTTTTAAATTACAAAAAAACTTTTAAACTTTTGCTTCCAAGACAAATCCAAAACTACTGCATAACAGAAAAGAAAATAAAAAAATATCTAAAATAAAAAATGTTAGTCTCCCCCGACTACATATGCCTGAAAATTTCATCCTGATGCATGAGCAGAAAAAAAGAATAGCAATTTTTCATTTCAAACTCCCCCCCAAAAAGTAGTTTGAATAAAATCGATCCATTGGCGGGATTTGGGGTCCAAAAGTCCAATATTCATTTCATGCATCCTAGCCTGCGTTTCCAACCGGGGGTCCGAGCGGATATACGGGTCGCGGTGGTCATTAAAAAACAAATATTATAAGCAATATGTCACACAGTGGATTATACAAAAGTAAAAATTAATAAAATAAAAATTATATAGGAATTGCTTCGAAAAGCATCTTTTGTAAGGAAATTTCGTCGATTATTTGAATTTGATAATAGAATATAATAAGATAATATATAGTATATCTGATTTAAAGAATACGTATATATTAATAATATAAAAAATATATAAATCATAAATTATATAATATATATATATATAATATAATATATAAAATAAAATAATATAATATATATAATTAGTATATAATTATATATATAAAATATAATATATAATACTATATATTATAGTGTAATTCTTGGGTCGCGAGTTACTCAACTTATGCGTTTTTGGCGTTCGGGGTCGCGAGACTCTAAAACTAACAGAAGGTGAGCAACGCTGCCCTAGGCAATAACCCATCTTGTATAATAAAGATGAAGCGAAGTCGAAAAAAAATATAGGACGGAATCAAAAATGACAAAAAAACTAGTTGTCAAATAATGAAATGCAAAAAAATTACACGGGGAACCCCCCCCCCCGAAGACAACGCTTAGACTTCAAAAAGCTGGCGTTTGCTTAAAAATTGTGTCAAAATTTCCTCAAATTTTAAGGAACAATTTATCCCCATTCATTGGGCAAAATAGGACCACACCCGGAGTAAAATTAATGCCAGTCCTCAAAAACATTCTAAAAACTATGAAAAGCCTGCTCAACTTTTAATAAAACTGCAGGTTGGTGATTTCTTTTTTTTAAAAGTAAATTGATTTTTTATTCTTTTCAGATCTCACCGGACTACATATAATTTGGTAAACAAAAACTTGTTAAACTTCGATTTTTATATTAAGGATTATTCATTATATTAAAATCAAACACGGAAAAAATGTTATACAAATTTTACTTTGTACTAAAAACATTCATAAAATTGCTAGACTCACCATTCAATTAAAATATAATTAAAAAACTCAAATATCTCTAGTTTATATTTTAATAATTTTTATTCTAATGCAAGGTAAATACTTAAATAATATATTATATAATATATATATATATATTAATATATATATATATAAATAAATATATATATATATATAATATATATATTAATATAATAAAATAATATAATATATAATAAATATATAATAAAAATATAATAAAATCCGACTGATAATTTTTTAATAAAAAAATCAAGGCTAATAAGAACAGATGATCCCCCTCCCATCCTAAGTGAAAATTATTGAAATACGCCACATAACATCCGCATTCTTACCTCGAAACTATTATTAATTTAAAAGAAAAATAACTTTTTTGGGGAAAAAAAAATTAAATCCAACCAGTGGCTAACTAAGGTCAGTGCGCCCGCCCGCGACTATCTGTGCGCATCCCTTATCATGGAATGTAGTGACAAAGTTTTTGGAAACGGTATGATAAAAAAAGTTTCTTTGTGCATAATCAAAGACAAAATCACATAGCATACAAAAGACAAGAGTGATTACAATAAGAAAAGGTTATATCATAATATAATATATATAAATATATATAGATATATAATATAATAATAATATATATATATATATTTTTATTTTCTTATATTTAAAAAGACATTTAAAAATATTTTCAATACTTAAATTTTTATTTAATAACACGAAAAATAATATAAATATATATAAAGAGATCCATTTTTAAAACACTTTTACATTACCGTTATTGGTAAAGTAAAGCAAAAACTACTAATAACAATACAACATTTGTCATTACTTTTAACTTTGACATAACGTTATAGCAATTAATCCCCTTCGTCTCTTGCATCACAAAATGTTCGCCTCTACATTCTCCAATCCAGTGAACGACACCGAGCATCACCTAGCTAATCTACAGCCCAATTGCACTTAACTTACTCGTCTGGCACTTCTAAATAACTTTATTAGTGCTCATTGAAACAAGGCATCTCTCAGCAGATGATGAAGTTACTGGAGTGTCAGAAACATATAAAAACTTATAAGAAAGAGTTTATTAAAAAAAGACAACATATATTTGCAAATCAATGCAAATATCTGCCACTTGTATTATTTTTTGTCATCCTTTCTTTATTCCCTTCGCCCAGACATCCCCCCCCGTCCCCCCCCCCTGAAGAATACAATTCCGGTAACTAAAGAATTGGTCACATCGCTCATATTTTTGTAAACTATCAGCAACTCCAGAACTCTATATCGGTGTCTGAAGGCTGTAGGCTCCACAAAAGCAAATACCTGTTTCACCTCCTCAAACTCCTTACTCCGAGTTCACTTGGCCAAGTTATATCAATCTCCTGTAAAAGAACCATCACCTGAAATTGGCAAAGTATCGAATGAAAGTCAACATCTTTAGAAAGCTCATTAAGAAGCTGTCAACTTGCTTTTGCGTTAGTAGGCAAAGTCTCAATTTGCCAGCTTCCTGCAATTTCCTGGGCCTCTTCCCTAGCGTAAACCTCTCTCCGCAACTGGTTAGTGTTGGTCACAGGCCTTCAAAGAGTGGAACTGTAATCCAGGATATGTCTGAATTTGAAGGTTTAGAAGTGATGTCTAATACTCCTAAAATTTCCCCTTTGAAAAACAGCATTCAAAATCGAATGAAAAGTAATAACATTGTCAACTTAATGCTGTCGCCTCAACTACCTCAGAGCTCTTTGTTGAAGTAGGATGAAAAACAAACTCCGACGGTAAATAACAAGAAATAACTCTTAACTGCCAACAAGCAATCGGAACCTCGAAGACCACAGTGGGCACAGCTTTTAACAGTTGGACCATCAGGTTATGAGAAATTTCTTTCATGATTGCCATCTTGGAAGACTGACTGAAATACACAATATCCCATTAATCACATCATAAAAAAACAATCATTTCTGTAATCTCCTTAACAGAATCATTCAAGACTAATAAAATTTTGATTTCACAAGCACAACTCTGCAATTACGACGATTCGCTATTTGGTCTCACCAAGTACGTTCCACTCCATCGTAACAAAAATATCGATATTGATATTGAAAAAAAGCGATATTATCGGTTAAATAAAAATATCGTATATATATATATAGAATATAAAAAGAATAATAAATATATATAAATTATAAAATAGATATAATATATATATATATATATAAATATATAAGATATAATGTATATATATAATATATTATATTATATATAAATAGATATATATATCTAAAATATATATATATATATAATAGTATAAATATATATTATATATGAAGAATAATATTTAAATTAATATATGTATTTTAATAATAATATAGATATAATAATATAATAGTATAATAATATATAATAATATATTATATAATAATATCAATAAATAATATATATATTATAATAATATTTATTTTTTTTTGAATAGAATATATGTATAATATATAGATATATATATATAATATAATATATATCATATATATAAATAATATATATATAGATTATATAAAATAATAATAGGAGAGAGAGAGAAAAGGAGAAAGAGAGAGAGAGAGAGAGAGAGGAGAGAGAAGAGAGAGAGAGAGAGAGATGAGAAGAGAGAAGAAGATAGAGAAGAGAGAGAGAGGAGAGAGAAGAGAAGAGAAGATGAGAGAGGAGAAGCTTCAATATAGTTTTCACCGTGCGCCCTCTCGCTCCCTGCGGCCCCCAAAGCTGGGGCGTTATTACGCCACGAACCAACGTTCTTTAGTAAATTTCCCGCGCAATTTCAAATCCCAGGCCATAAGCCGTTCCCAAATACTGACTACTAGTTACACATCCAATTACGAATGAAGAATGTGTTTGGAAACTCAATACTCTTAAGAAGAAATGAAAAAAAGCAATCTTCAAGGCTGATTTTTTCATGTAATTGCCGTTTTAAACTGCTAAAACACCATTGAACAAAAAATAAACCTGAATGAAGAATTAAATAATACTAACATTAGTTACAGTGTGCGCAATGTTAAAAAATATATTTAGTAGGAAAACTTATTTATTAGAACAAATTGGAATTGATTTTGAAAGAGACTATGCTCTCAAAGATACATTGGACGATATAGTCGATGAATTGGGTCATGCTATTCGACCCAACCAGTCATTTAATTTCATTAATTGTAATAAGAATTTATTGAATATTTAGGGTTGAGGGATAATAAAATTTATTGTTGAGAGGCTTACTGCATGAATAGGGGGTCATTGTTGTCTTTAAGCGAGTCACCTTGAATAAGCCCCAGATTGTCATAGAAGGATTTTACCTACTTACCTACTTGCATACAATAAGTATTAATATAGCTGACGGTAATGAACTAAAAAATTCCATGAAGCTCTTTTGTCACTTAAGAATAATCAAGACATTATTGTCACACGTTCGGACAAAGGTCAAAATTTGATAATTATGAACAGAGTTGATTATATTTTTAAATGTAAAGACGCAAATTTTCTCATATAACGTATAACATATAACTGTAGAATTATATGTAATTTGAGGTATTAGGATTATTTTTTGTTTTTGTTTTTAATATTTTTCCTACCCATTCATGATGACGAAAAAAGCATTGCCATATCTAAGATTGGGTGTAGTCCCGATAACCGCCAAATGTTTCAATTAAGAAAAAAAAATGTGAACACATGCAGGAAAGCTATGAAACATCGTTTTTCGATTATCTTAAAAAAAATCGATTTTTAATACGGCTTAGCTTCACGACAACAATATGGCAATTAAGAGTATAAAGTCCTTCCTAATCAGCCCCATTATTTTTATAATCTTAAAAAGGCAAATAGCATTTTACCGTTCAAGGATTTCTGTGGCAGATTTATACATTCATCGCATTGCAAGAAAGCGGTCTGAAGGGGTTAAAAATCATCGTACTTACTCGCATCCATCAACATACCAGACCCATCATGCCATTCGACCGTTTATTATAATTATTATTTTAATAGTACAACGTCAGAATTATATTAAATTTAATATTTAAATTTTTTTCCTCATTTATAATTTTTTCCAGTTTTTTAAATTTGTTCGACTAAAGTCTAGATTTGAATTTCTTATATTTTATAAATTTGGCTTTAATTATTTCTTAACTTTTCGGTTCAAATGACGATTTCATTATTCACCATCACCAATGCGTTGTTTCTAATTCTCAACATGTAACTAGTGGTGAACTAGCTAGTCTACCATTTCTATATTAAAAATAACCTCAAGCAGACGGTGCAGTTCCCTACCCGTTATGAAGATGGACCCAACATTATTGGCCTTTTCCCCAACTTCTAAATCTTCTCCATATTTCTAAATTCTTCCACCTCCTATTTCCTCAGATCGACTTTTTTTCTCTAACCTTGTTCCATCTTTAAAAGTCTTCCGCACAGAGAGGAAACGTTTTCGGCACTTCCGTGCTGCTAACTGGTCGAACTTGCGGTTGAATTACTTCGATTCCTCTTGAATTATTATTCCCTCATGTTGAGGGAGAAGTCCCTCGTATTATGCAGAAGGTATAACCGAGGTTAATTTCTCTGGCATGAAGGTGTACATTCCATATTCTTTCCTTTCAACTTAAACTAAGAAATCTTATTTTAACATAGTTTGTACTCGTGCCATCCCCCGGAGGGACGATGCTTTCAGGATTTACAGCAGTCTTCAGATTTGAAACTCACACGACTTAAATTTCATTTCAGTAACGTGCAAAATCTATTCTTGACAACACTAAAAACTCTTTCTCCCGTAGGAAATATGTAATAATCTTCCTGATTACCTTTCCTCTAGCTTTTTCTGGTATTTTGTAAAAAATGTCAACTGTA
Organism: Trachelipus rathkii; assembly: GCA_015478945.1. Taxonomy (NCBI): domain Eukaryota; kingdom Metazoa; phylum Arthropoda; class Malacostraca; order Isopoda; family Trachelipodidae; genus Trachelipus; species Trachelipus rathkii. The sequence continues at coordinate 14,114 of JABUQX010024965.1, read as the reverse complement.
AACTTTCCTCAGGGTTCTATTCTTAACCCAACTTTTTTTCTAGTTTTATCAATAACCTCTCTGTTTTCATCACCTATTAACTCCTAATGCCGACAATCCCATCTTTCACTTTGAAAGAAGTTCTACTCTACTCTACTTTATATATAAATGTTGCTAGGAGGACGGCATTGAGCAACTGACCTCTGATTTTATTCATTATTAATTGGGGCAGAGAAAACGTGGGCTTTCAATGCCTCAAAAACTCCGTTCCTTCAACAATCTACTCGACAAAATCTTACACATCATCATCATCATCTTTAAAAGCAAAACTCAAGATTTCCCCTTCCCTGGTGATCTTTCTTGGACGAATCTCATTCTAAGAGGTTAGGAGGTGTTCGAGACGTCTTAAGAATTTCTTCAAATAATCACAGTTGCTACATCTGTATAGGGAAGATCGTCCTTTTTATGGATATCTGTAGTAGTTCCTCCCCACACAGTCGTCCTTGAAGGGGAGAATCGAAGGCTTTTAGTCTTATAAACTTATCCTCTCTCCAATTTTTTCCCTGCCGTCGAACTATTGCATCACTATACTATATATATTATAACAGACTATGGCTCTTCTGATCCCTTCTCGTTTGAGGAAAGCTCATCTCAATTCTTTCTCCGGACAACTCACTAATCACAAACTTAGTGGTTAAATTCATTTTCAGATGTACACTACTGGTAAACGCGGGAACACGCTTTCTATGAAACACACTTTCCAAATGGCGTGTTTCAGTTCATCCAGATCCTTTGTTTAACGTTTTCTGATTTGAACTGCCCAACTCGGGTGGATTTCATGTGGGTCCCTTACCTTTCCAAATCTGGAGGGAAAAATATTTTACAAAATTACTTCAATATTTTATAATGTCAAAAGAATGTTCAATGCATTCCATTCTAAAATTCTTAAAAAGAAACTCATTACAACCCTCTCGGTGTAACTTCGGATAATTCTCTAGAAATATTAAGACATCATTCCTTCATCTTCTCCTTGTATAAACTACTAAACCTTAGCAGAGAGTTTAGTAGAAAAGAATTTAAAAGTTTTTGTTTCTTTTTTACCTTCTGACCATGTAAATTTTTCTTAGTAAAATAATAAGAAAAATATCACATAATTTCACATTAATATTTCAGCAAAGAATTAAAAAAGTTTAACAATTCAATCGTCATTCTACTTACTTCCATGAGAAATGAACCCAAGAAACTACACTTGCTGAAATTGCTTTATCTAAAACTTCTTCAAATCTCAAAATCAACTTCAGAAGAAGAAAACTTTTACACACTTCAAACCTCCCTAACAGAAGGAAAGGAAAACGCACAATAAAGTTATACATGTAAATTGTAGAAAAGATATACCTTTTTATTATCTACATAAATTTTCATCAGAAAGAACGGTTTTAAAACTTCCGCTTTAACAACCGAACCACTCTTTGCTGATATTCTATAAAAGACAATGTCTTTTCACCCTAAAATAAGTGGACGTAACAATTTAAAAAATAGATTTAAAAATATTGTTTTCATGCCACAGTTATATGCTATTACAAAATGTCAACTGATCAGACAAGCAAAAGATAATGAACGAAAGAACATATCAAAAGTTGAAGGTAAAAATGGATCACTTGAAAAATTGCTCTAAAATAAAATGTGGCAAACTAACAAACCAATTGCTGTGTCTCGGTGTTTGACTTAATCTTAAACAAATAATTCATCTGTTACTTATCTGAGCAGTTCAAAGTGATGCAATCTGTGTCAATAACAGTATATTATATTCACAACACCCCGATGGGTATATATAATATATATATATATATAAATATATATATATATATATATATATATATTATATATATATATATATATATATAATATAAATATATATATATATATATATTATAGTTATTAATATATATATATGGAGTATCTTAATAACTAATAATTATTTTGCTTCTTTTATTATATATAATATATATATATATATACTAATATAATTATATATATATATATATAATATATATACATATATATAATATATATTTATATATATTTATTATAGTTAATATAGTAATATGTATATGCAACTGCGTAACGATTAAATTAAAAAATAAATTAAACTTTCTAACCCAAATATATATATACCGTATATATATATATATATATATATATATAATATATATATATATATATATATATTATATATATATATATTATATATATATATATATATTATATATATATATATATATATATAATATATATATTATATTTTATATTATAATTTTTGATTTATTTATAACAGATGTACAAAAGTGACCAGCATATGTTAATCTCCAATAAACAATTTTTAAAAATTGGAATCGTCCGATATCATTTTAGATTATTTATTTCTAGCAGACTGCTAAGTGTAATTTATCTTAATGACTTTTCATTTCTGTCAGTTGCATAATTTCGTAAATACTTCATTATTTACTTCTAAAAAAATTTTTTTCAAGTTTTTTTGAATTTTGGTATATCCAAGTAGTAAATACTATTTGTGTGAAGCAATTGCATTCAATTACAGGTCCCAGGAGGAATCATCGAAGAATGCAAAGTACTTTCTGGTGTAATGGTCAACAAAGATGTGACACATCCCAAAATGAGAAGACGTATTGAAAAACCACGTATTATATTGCTAGATTGCCATTTAAAAATTATGTGTTTTTCGAATAAGTGGGACAATCAAAATTGCCATCCTACTCATTTAGAAATGCGCACATATTGCACACTACACAGGACACACTGCTCAGGACATACTGCACAGTAAGCACTCTCAGAGATTCCCTTCCTGAGAGGCTGTAATTTAGGTCTAAGATTTGGATTAGTTTTGCTGCTTCTGCACACTTTAAATAAATACATCTATCGCCTTGTTTCATGCGTCTCACAATATACTAAGCTTCCTTCATATGAATTTTCTCCTACACTTTTAGTCACTCATGTTTATCTTTGCTGCAGATCGTTGCATTATGACAGTTGTTGATGGGGAGTTTAGTTTAGATAGATCCAAAAAAATTGGGCCTGCGCCGGTTTACATATATATACTATACTAATGATATATATATACTATTATATAGTATAATAATATTATATATATTAATAATATTATTTTAATATATAATTATATTATATATATATATATATATATATAAATATATATAATATGATTATATATATATATATATATTATATTAATTATATATATTATATATAATTAATAGTATATATTAATATTAATATAATATATATAGATTATATATATATAAATTTATATATATATATTAATATATATATATATATATATATATATTAAATATATATTATATATATATACATAATTTATATATTTTATTGAATATATATATACTACAATAACCTTGTAAAATAATTCACTCAATGTTTGTTGAAGTTAAAGAAAAAAAATATTATTTAAAATTTTTCACTTTTCATAAAAATATTTTTCCCAATAGTTTGAAAAAGTGAAATATTAGAGATATTTTTTATTTTTTAATATATTTTACTTGTTATAGTATATATATACCGATCAACATCATTTATCAGTAGTACTTATAATATGTATCGGCGATATGCATTCATATTTTGTACATTTGTGATGTGATTATTATTATTTTTGTAATACTCTAAAAGAAAATTTTTTTAAAAAAATGTCCATAAATAAAATATTATTTTTTTCTTTTATTTTAAAAATTTGGATAACCTATAAGAACAATTTCAAAACTTAATATAAAGCTCGGCAATCGCTAAAGTAGCATAATAGATGAAGTTAAATTGTCATGCAGTAAATAATGTTAATCAAATAAAGCATGTGTCGTCGACTTGGGCTTCTTTCTCTTCTAATCGAATTTGGCAACTCCTGTCTCGTTCTCAGAAATATAATTTGTCGTTCGAAAATTATACACCAAGACATTACAACGTGAAAGCGCGAAGTGAGACGTAGGTGTCATATTAATTCATATGTCAGCTAGTTTATAATATAATATTTTTCTTAAAATTCATAAAAAGGGGTAGCCGAATGGGTGGTTCGGACTACTGGACAAACGCTGAGCAGCAAAAACTCAAAAAACAGATGTTTAAAAGACACTTGCGTGATATAAATAAAAGTGTGCATCAAATATTATATAATATATGTTGACATATTTTGTACATTAACGAAGAATAAATAGAATCAGGGTATGTATTTAGCTCATCAGTGATCGAGTATTTCATAAGTTTGTAAGTCATTTTCGATAAAAATAAATTTCTGTGAGATAAAGTCTTGATGATACTGTGAACATAACATAGTTTCAAAAACTAATGGGTTTTGAAAAAAACATTGAATAATTATATTTACTCCATTGTTAATGATACTAATAAAACACTCAGATAAAAAACGCTTCAGTGAATAAACAAACAATATACGTTATTTAGAGGGCATAAAAAGCCTTTACTACTCAGTTTGGTGTTTATTATAGTCAGGTCAAATCGGCTGATAAGCCAAGTATTTATTAATGTATAATGGTTTATGGTGTTTAGATTTAAGGATATTTATGGATACAGTCTGGATATATCTGATCCAGCCCTTATTTTAATTAAGTATAATATAAAAGCATCGGCTGCGAGATTCTCGAAGAAAAATTGGATTGAGGTAGTAAAAGAATGTATTTCTGAAGAGCACAATATATATTGTGAAGTTTTTAATAGTTAATAAAAGGTGTATACATAGGATTGAATGGCGGGGTTTTTGGTGAGAGCGGTGGTACCCGGTCGGTGCGTTTCGCGTGGTCTCCCGCGAGGAGATGACCTCCCGTCGCTTCGATTTGCAGTCCGAAGTATACCCACAGTGAGGGTCTGTCGGCCAGTCTCGTGAAGCCTTAGGTGTGCAGTTTTTATGACTGAGGATCAAGACCCCTCTCACCGTGAGGTGGAGGGAACGTGATAACGCACAGATCGCGCGGTCCTTCCTTTTCGACTTGTGCCATGCTCTGACTACTACTTTGCTGTTTCCCTTTCGTATGCTGAGCAACCTCATCCCCAAATTCTGGGAAAGGATGTAGATAATAATAATAAATCGATATATATATATTATATATATATATTATATATAATTAGCGATAGTTATGAATACGATTATATATATAGGAAAGGTGAAATTATTATACTATCTATATAGGTAACTACTTAAATTATTATAATATTATCATATATTGCGTGTTGTGTTGTGTGTGTTGTGTGTGTGGTGTGCTAAGTTGATGTTTGGCAGGATGTGACTAATAGGATGTGTGTGTGTGAAAGATCATAATTGTAGGTTCTTATATTATTCTTTCTAAATATTCAGATTTTTAAAAGCTTCGAAACTATTTTACGCCTAAAAATGTTCCTTATATTTCAACTTAATGGTTCCGGCTAAAATGGCTTGAGCGATAAAAAAAAAATACGAAAAGTTTATGAATTGAATTGTCTCTCTCTGTCTCTTCGTCTCTCTCTCTCTCTCTCTCTCTCTCTCTCTCTCTCTCTCTCTCTCTCTCTCTCTCTCACTTTAAAGAATATCTTCGTTTTCATTCTTGAAAGCTTTCTATTGAGCAGCTTTCGTCCTCTTCAAAGAAATGATGATTAAAATTGGTCTTTACATTTTCACTAGATTCAAAACCGGATTGTTCTTAGTTATATATTCAATCTTTTTCGTATCCATCTTTACCGGATAGATAGATAGATAGATAGATAGATAGAATAGATAGATAACGATAGATAGATAGATAGATAGATATAGAATGAATAGATAGAGTAAACCTGATTGTCTTAATGTTATAGATATTGCAATCTTTTTTGGTATATCGCATCTGTTTACCCAGGAATAGATTAGATAGATAGATAGATAGATAGATAGATAGATAGATAGATAGATAGATAGATAGATAGATAGATAGATAGATAGATAGATAATTTTTTTTTATAGTAATAGAGTAAGACATAAATATGATTGCAAGTAAATGACCTTGATTTTTCAACATGAAGAATTGATTCTAATTGATGTCGGCTCTTGATTGAATTGAATTGATTGTTGATTGAAACGACTCAACTCTTGAAAATTAGTTGAACAAAAAATGATAATACGATCCTTACAGAGTTACATAGATATGTACACCGCTGCAAGAGGGAGAGACAGACCGAAGATAAACCACAAAATTAGGCTATGGCAAGTAAATGACGTCTCGCTAAGTAAACTGAAAGGTGTAAGAAAGTTCATCCTTAATTCAGATCTACTTTCTTCGTTCGATTTAGTATTTTTGTATTCGAAGATTTTCGGGGTCTTCGTGTTCCAATTTATACCGTTTCCTCAATGATATATATAATAAATTTTATGAATAAATTAATCAAATCTTTAAATAGCGTACGGTTAAAAAAATTTTATCGTTGATAAATAATATTTTTTTTGGAAATTTTATTAAATGGAATGCGGCTGCCAGCATAATGTACTTTTTTTAAAATTAATTAATCGAAAATAAAAAAAATTGAAAGATATTCTTTTTATTTTAATTTTTTAAATAACGCCAAAACATTTCGTTTATATTTATTATAATTTTGTAATTATTATTATTAACTTTAATTAATATTTTAGTAGCGTTAATATTAATAAATAATAGTATTCTGATAATCCAACCATTAATTAATGAAGCAACGAATTTCCGCAATATCCAATTTTTTATAGTTGTCCGTCGTATACATCATTATAAAAATTGTATTCTGCTCGATAATAAATAAATTTACTATTACCCATCCTTATTGCTAAACCGATAAAATCCATAGCAATCATTAAAAAAATCTGCGAGAATAGAAAAAAACATGAATTTCTTTAGCGCCTGGGCGACGCAAATTGACGAGTCTCTTTACGCCGTGAGCGTTCCGCGGTCGCAAATGATACATCATTATAAATCGGAAGCCGATTTTCTTAAAGAATATTTGACCTCGAATACAGTTCTCGTCGCCATCGATCTTCGAGATTCTTCGAACAGTGTAGAAAAAATGGAAAAAATGGTCGAAGCAATGAGAGATTTTCTAGAACGTTCGGGAATAGATGAAATCTATTTGGGTAAATTCTTCTTCATTCCGAACGCCGTGGGAGAAACGAAGGACGAATTTCTTAAGCGCATCGACGAATTCTCTCGAATCTTAATGCGAAGCTCGAGTCTCTCCTCTCGGTTGATGAGTTTATATTACATCTTCGACGAATATGAGAGCGCCGAATCGTTTAAAAGTGAAAAGCTTAGAATTTTGGGGGAGAATACAATTCATTCGAGTCTCATTTACGTGAGTGATAATTACGCAGAGAAAGCGGAAATTGATGATAGCCTAATTCGAGAACCGTTTGAAATCGACATTATCTTCAACGAAGACGACGATGATGACGGCAGCGCCGCCACCACCAGACCTTCGCCAAAAATAAACATCGGCGCCTTGAAACGATGCTTTATCGAATTTGGCAAAAAGTTTCACAATAAAGGCCTCAATTCTCCCAAATTATACGTGTTGGAAAACCGATTAGATTTAGACTCTCTTCTCGTAGATATTTTCGAGAAACACGAGAATTATTACTCGTCGTTTCCCGAGGTGTTGAGGAGTAACGTCGACGGATTTTCTATTGGTGAGGACGGGCGATTCTCGAAAAAGGTTAACAATTTTAATTTCGACGACTTCGTAGTATTTAAAAAAGAAGATTTTCGAAACTTACAAATCGAGTTTCAAGACGCGAAAGGCGCATCGAAAGCAAAGACGAACGAAATACTCTTGTTACTGGAGAGCCGAGAGGGGGTGAAAGAGAAACCGTCGACGTTAGGCGAGCACTCGCGAGAGTACGTCTTTCAAAAGAGCTTTATTTCAAATATGAATAAACAGTGGGTGGGAGAACTTTATTCGATTAATGATGATTCCGGCCGGGTCTTAAATAAGAGTATCGACCTAATATTCGAAATCTATTCGAAGTTGTTTGAGAAATTAAACCGGAAGTATACCTCGAAACCCGATTTCGACGACGCAGCAGCAGCAGCAGCAGAAGCAGCCCCTCTTTTCACGACGCTTGATGAACGGAAATGGGACGACGACGACGATCCCGTTACTAGAAAGCGAAAAGGGAAAATATTGCTTTCTTCTTTTATCAAAAAATCGTATAAAGCGGATTGGATTCTACTCGGAAAACTGACTAATTTGAAAGGAAAATTGGGAACGTAATTCACATTTAATTAACGAAGAAAACGTCTGTTCAATTTTTTATTTATAATAATTTTCTAAAAATTTTCATTACAAATAATTATAATGTATATAAAATAATAATAAAAAAATTATAAACTGCAATAAAAATATACAACATTTTTTAATTTTTTTATATAAACTCCTAATTTTAAAACATATACATTTAATAAAATAGAAAAGAATAAACTCAGAGCGATTGAAAAATAATATTATTTTTTAATATATCACGCATCTAAAAAAAAAAATCAATCCCGCTCATCATCATTATTTTTAACGACGATGGAGCCTTCAAATATAAATCTTTCGAGCGTGAGAAAAAATGAAACACACGTCAATCACCTTCGAGCTTACGCCATTGAAATTACTGGTTCGAAGTTCGTAGCAGCAGCAGCAGCAGCAGATCGCGGCTATAGCGACGGCGACGGCGATTCCTTTTACGTCGTTAACGTACCACGGCCGAGTGATCGAGAAGAAAGAAGACTCGTTCATCGAGAATATCTCTCCTTCAATCTTTTCGTTATCGCGTTCGATTCACCCTCGATCGCGATTAAAGATTTCGAAGAGGCTTTGCGAGCTTTATTTTCAAGTAACGCCTTCCATACCTCGTTGTTGAATCGTTTCATTTTCCTGCGCAGGGGCGAGGGTGAATCTCGAAAAAGATTTCTTTCGACCATAGAAGGTTATCTGAGAGAGAAACGTGTTCAAAACCGAGATTTAAAAGGGTACGTCGTACTAAATTACGTTTTTATCAGCGGCAGGGGCGGTGATGGCGACGGCGATAGTGACGGCGACGAGCCGATTAGGTGGTCTGATGGGATATCCTTTTCCAAAGAAGATATGATAACCCATTTAAATTTCATTTACGTCGTCGACGATTTCAACGGGAATAGCGAAAAAAGGAAAGGGGCATTTAAGCGTTACCGCGCCGACGGCGGCGAAGGCCAGCGTTCCTTCGACGCCCTAATGCAGTTTTACACCGAAATGTATAAGACTTTTCACAGTAAGAGTCTCAATTCTCCAACCTTCTACGCTCTCGAGGAATTGAACGAGATCGTCCCTTGTTTCCGAGATCTTTTGACGAAACGCGCTAATTATTACGCGTCGTTTCCGGAGGTATTGAGGAGTAACGTTGACGGATTTCGCGTCGGTAGCGACGGGAGGCTTTCGGAAAAGATAAATTATTTCTCCTACGGGGACTTCGTGACTTTCAAATCCGAAGACTTCGAAAATTTGAGAATTACCCTGTACGACGGCAAAGGCAACGCGTCGGCGGCGACGAGCGAATTCGTCTCGCTACCCAGAAAGGAGAGACAATTTCCGCCAATCGGCTCGGAAGCCGAAGAACACAAGAAAGAAGTGAACCTTATTTACGATATGAACAAACAGTGGATCGGGGAACTCTACGTCAACTGCCGAGGATGCGATATTCGCGTAATTGACGAGAGCGTCGATTGCGTGTTCGACATTCTATCGAAGCTCGTCAAGCGTTTTCGCAGGGTATCTTTTCCCAATACTCGTCACGTTTATGAAAATCGAGCCAAACAAATGGAAAACGCGAGACTTTTGCTCGATTCCTCGGTCGCGAAGTCGCGCGATTTCGAACTGGACCTCTTGGAAAAATTGACTAATTTGACGGGAAATTTGGAACACGACCGCCGCGCGACCTATTCTAAAAGAAAGCTCGTTTGGAAGAATCCATTCCATCATTCTCATCGTATAATTTAAAAATGTATTCGTTTACGATGAAATAAAAATTCTTTTATGTAATATATACATAGCGTTTCATTTATTCGAGGGAATATTTATATAAAAAAATATTTAACTCTCCTTTAAAGAAATATACGCACGATGCATTGGAGAGTAGTTTCCGCCGATTTTTATTTCATTAGCGGACTCTCACGATTTATATTATATTTTTTTAAATATATACGGGGATGATTATAAAATAAATATATTTTTAAAAACTTTATTTTATAATTCGTTGTTTAAAACGTTTTACAAAAAGAAATGGTTTAGTTTATGAAGTTGTCTTCCAAGAAAAGAGAGGATTTCATCGTTCTTCATGTAATTTTTTCAATCGGTCTATAAAAATAAACGACGATGAAAAATTTTCGAAACTGTATATCGTACTACGCTGACGCCCGTAGATTCGTTGAGGTGCGATCTTCTTTAATTGTTCGCGAAACAAAAATCTAAAAAAATGGATCACCTTTCGATCGAGCATCAGCATCAGCATCAGTGTCATCTGAGAGTACGATATATATATATCGGGTGTATCTCGCACAGGATTCTTCATTAACAACAATTTATCTACGCTTTACTAAAGATCGGATAATGAGAAAGCGCGGATAGATCGACCTTCTTACACGTGTGGGGTTAACGACGATGATGAAATGTCGCATCGTCGGCGTGACGAAGGGAAAACGAAGAATGAAAAAAAGCTCGCGTGGAATAAAGTATTTATTCATTCGTCATCGTCTTCGTTACGCCGGCACTATCGCCGCTCGTCGCTTTCAATCATTCGCTCATTTTGAATATTGCATTAGGTTGCTTTCTAAAACGGCCTCAGGAGATCGAACTTTTTAATGCAGTCGCGTTTACTTATTCTTTTTTTTTTCAGTGAACCCTCTTGTCCTTCTCGATAAGACTCTACAGAGGCCCCCAATCGGTTCGTGCCTACCTCCTTTCGCTTACAACTCTCGCGAGAAAAGTCCTTTAGCTGGTTTCAATTTTTTTTTATGGAATCGGTTAAATTTCCGCAGCGAAAAAAAAGAACAAAATCGTGAAAGATTTTTTCACGCGGGCGTACTACGTAGCGCGCAGTTTGCGTTTTCCAGAAGACGTTTACTCTAGAGGAAGAAAGAAAATAGCGGAAGGGTGCGGTGCGCGCGAGTCGATGATAAATTGTATTTTCAAGCACTTCATTCGATCCACTATTTGTTTGGGTCCAGAATTCCCTCCAAAATTTGGAGCCAGCTCCTGTTCAGATTCGTATGTGTCTTTGTTTCTTTGCTGCGAGATAACGAATACGTACGAATGATAAAGAATTTTCAACTTATTCGCGAATAGTTAGCGCGACACTCGCGTTTGAGAAACATATTGTTGATTTTTTACATATTTTAGGTAATGTTTCTTCTCCGAGATATAAAAAAAATGACGACGACCCCAAAAAAAAGGTTATACCGGGGTTCTTGATGGAATAGTTGGCCTGTTGATTGATTATGTTGTATCATGACGGCTTTGTCTACTTTCACTTCCTTCTCACTTCTCTGCAATACCCGAACTCATCGATTTCTGTTCCAACGGATAAAAAAAAATTAATTAATAACCAAAAAAGGTTATACTGGGGTTCTTGATGGAATAGATGGCCTGTTGGCTGATTATGTTGTATCATGACGGCGTTGTCTACTTTCACTTCCTTCTCACTTCTCTGCAATACCCGAACTCACCGTTTTCTGTTCCAACGGATAAAAAAAAATTAATTAATAATATGATGATTTATCTTTTGTAGTAATTCGGAAGTGAAGCAACCAATGATTAATCGAATTAGCTACGCTTTCCTCATTCACTTATGCTACTTATCGGGATTAGAAATCGCGTTAACGTATTTCATACGCGTGAACTTTCTCGTCTTCCTCGATAAACCCTACCTCCTTCCACTTAATTTTGGGTGTTTGGTGCCAATTAATTTATTTCATCTTCCCACTATTTCTAAGACTCAACGCGGAAAAAATGTCAATATTCCCAAAAAGTTTATTTATACTCGGGTTGAGATTCCACCTTCTGCGGGAAGGTTAATCGTTTGAACGCGAGCCAAGCGTTTAATTTCATAAATTATTTCGTTTGTCTTTTTATCGCTTTAATAAAAATGATTTAAAAAAAAATATATTTATTATTAACCATTTTTTTTATAAACTTTAGAAAATAAGCAGGAAAAAATAGATCGACTCATTCATTTTTTTAAAAAAAACATGAAATATTTATTAAATGATTTAATTATTTTTTCTTCCATCGATTTCGAAAACTATTCGCGGAAAAAGAATAACGCTAGTCACGAATAATACGTTTGAACAAAGTTGATAACTAAGATACTTTAACATTACTCTTCCTCAAAGCATAATGAAACGGAATTTTGCTAAAGAGATTATTTAAAAATTGTCTTAAAAATAATTTTTTATAATTATTTGGGTCAAAATATTTATATATAGAAACCGATTTAGGAAAAATTGTGACTATAAACCTTATGTAAACAATTTTTATTAAAAAATATTCTTACATAAATTTATTTAAAAATATATATAATATTACTATATATAAATATATATTATATGAAACCAAAAAAAAAATTTTAAAAATTCGATTTATATATAAAGCCGATTTTTCTTTACGATATCGCTCGTCAATCATCTTCAGTGTTTCGTTTCCTTTTCCGACCACGTGTACTGTTCGTCCTGATAATCTGATGATACGCGCAAAATCTACAAACACAGGTTGATAAAGCTGACTGAAAACGAGTCACGACAAAACAAAACATGATGACAGCATAGAAACAAGTCTAAAAAAATATATATTTGAATCCGAAATATTGATTCAGTGAGACCTTCTGAGTTGATAAGGAGGAAATATTTACCCTTCTCGCGATTGGCTGGAATACCCCATATCTTCTTTAATCCTATCCTGTGATTGGTTGGAATATACCTCATCACCACTCAGTCATCCCCGTGATTGGTTGAATACACTCTTCTCTTATGCGCGTATTTACGCGATTGGACGAAAATTCTCATCTCTTCAATGCTATATTTGAACGTGGATGTTATATAAACCGTAGGTCTAAATTCATTTTAAAACCATAGTCGCTTTAGCTGTTAAACGGTGAACGAGCTCTGTGTCCTGTCCTAAAAGTGTTCCATTTTCACTAAGCGTATTACCGTGTGTATATCATGATCCGTCTTAACAAATATACTTCAATACAAGATATTATACAATGGGAAATCAAGATCCCAGGATGTGGAGTTTCATTACTATATAAAAGAAACCCCAACGCATCTGAATTTTTCACGTGCGCTAGTCATTCACCGTATTATAGCGCCAAACGTGTTTTCATGAGCGCAGACGAATTACTCCGCATATGTAAACACGCTGAAGATTGGACTATGGAATACTTTAAACCAAACCCTGTTTTAAACTGGGAAAACGCGGTTATTAGCAAGAGCGAGGAATCCGAGACCAAGCAACTTATTCTATCCTTTTCTAAACATCTAAACACAATCAGAATGGAAGTTCGAATATGGGAAAGGCCTAATGGATCAGATGGGTTTGAACCTACATCGTATGGATTCTATATTTCTGGATTGCCTCAGATAAAATATATGTCGGAAGTGCGTAGGAGGGTATTAATGCAAATGAAGAAATCGGAATTGTGTTAAATATTTGTTAAAATAATAATAAAGGTTACTAATAAATATAATTTTGAAATCTTTATTTTTGAAACATAGAAAACCCAAATGATATTTTTTTTATACAATTAAAAAGCTAGCTCCTAAAAAACGGTTATTCCCTCGTAAGGATAGAAAAATCTTTTGGCGATACGACCACCGGGAGAACTCGTGGTAAATTCTTTGGGGATAGTCGTCATGAATTGACGCATTTCGCTTTTACTTATTAATCTCAAACGCATTCGGTATCTCCTTTTTCGTGCTTCGATGGCTAATTCGTGAGTTTTCCAAAACTGGGTGGTTGAGTGTTTCGAAAAACCAGGGGTTCGGCAACAAAATGTAAAGAAAAATCTTCAATTTCATTTTTTTAGTAATTTTGTAATTTTT
>JABUQX010024964.1:45000-70000 GCA_015478945.1 Trachelipus rathkii | reverse complement strand
TGAAGATTTAATTATTTGAAGATTGATTTAATAACTTAATTTTTTATATATTAAGATTTAAGGGTAATTGTTGCCCAGAGGGTTGTCACCCCCGATTTTTATGAAAATCACAGGATATACTAAAAAAATAATAATGAAGAATAGTGAAACCGAAAATCAACGCTCTGTTTAGGAAAAAAAAGTTACAGCCTCTCAAAGTTGTTAAAACTGGATTTTCTTAATTTTTTTTTTTTTTAAATCACAGGATATACTCTAAAAAAAAATAATGAAGAATAGTGAAAACGAAAAAAAATCAATGTAGAATTAACAAATCATATCATAACCTGAACTAGGATGGCCATAAAACGAGCACGAAGCACACTAAATTTTTTAATAACAAAGTCTATGGGAAAATTTACCGGATTAAGATTTGAGGATTTAAGGACTTTGTAAAAATTAAAAAAAGCAGAAAGTTAAAGAATAAAGATTTAAAGATTTATAGACTTAAAGATTTAAGACTTGAGGATTTAAAGATTTGCTGACTTAAATAGATTTCAAGATTTAAAGATTTGAAGATATAAATATTTCAAAAATTAAAAATTTGAAGATTTATTTGAAGATTTAATGATTTAAAGAAATGCAGAAAAAGGATTTAATTATTTGAAGATTGATTTGAAGATTTTAGGACCTGAAGATTAAAAGAAGTAAAAATTTAAAGATCGAATATTTAAAGATTTTATAGATTTGAAGATTTGGAGATTTAAGGATTTTAAGATTTGATGACTTAAAGATTTAAAGATTTGAAAATTTAAGTATTTCAAGATTTAAAAATTTAAAAACTTGAAGATTTAAAGAGAGAATGATTTAAATATTTGAGGATTTAAAAATTTTATGATTGGAAGATTTAATGGTGTGGATATTTGAAATTTTATAAATTTCATTTTTTATTTTTTTCAAGATTTGATGACTTAAAATTAAACAAGATTTTGAATGTGTTAGTTTCTCTTCAAAACCAGGAAGTTTTACCACCATTTAATTTTTTTGCTTCCACCTACCGCATTGACTCCGACGTATTCCATATAAGCTGCAAAACCTTCATTAAGCCAAAGGTCCGTCCACCATTCAGGGGTGACGAGATTTCCAAACCACTGATGAGCTAATTCGTGAACAAATTCCACTGATGAGCTAATTCGTGAGCAATGGTTGTAGCTACCCCCAATTTATCCCTTGGCGTGGATGAATGTGGATCGAATAGTAAGGTTGTCTCTCTAAAATAATAATA
This sequence comes from Trachelipus rathkii, assembly GCA_015478945.1. Taxonomy (NCBI): domain Eukaryota; kingdom Metazoa; phylum Arthropoda; class Malacostraca; order Isopoda; family Trachelipodidae; genus Trachelipus; species Trachelipus rathkii. Next base: position 68,739 of record JABUQX010024964.1, on the reverse strand, counting down.
ATGAAGTTATTAATAATAATAATAAATAACAATAATAATAATAATAATAATAATAATAATAATAATAATAATAATAATAATAATAATAATAATAATAATAATAATAATAATAATAATAATAATAATAATAATAATAATAATAATAATAATAATAATAATAATAATAATAATAATAATAATAATAATAATTGTTAATTATTAATATTATCATAATTACTCTAAAATTAGTTAATTGTTATTATTTAATAATTTATATATTATTATAATGTATTATTAATTATTATTATTATTATTATTATTATTATTATTATTATTATTATTATTATTATTATTATTATTATTTTTATTATTATTAATATTATTATTATTATTATTTAGTAACATTAAAAAATTTAATTACTCTTCTTATTATATTATTGTAAAAAAAAATAAATTATTTATTATATATATTTAATATATATATATATATATATATTATTATATATATATATATATTAATATTATATTTTAATTATCATATATATATTAATATATAATATTATATTATAATATTACAATAATAATATATAATATAAATACAATTATATATATATATATTTTTTTTTAAATATTTATGATAAATCAATAATTTATATAATATATATATTTTTTAAATTTTAAAAATTTTATATTTAACGCTAATATATATTAATATATTACATATATATATATTAATTATATTAATATAATATTTATATTATATATATTTATATTAAAATATTATATTACATTAAAATATAATATATATATATATAAATGTTTAAATTAAAATAAATATAATGTTATATATATATCTATTGAAAACGGGTATAGTGGGAATCTATATATATATAGTCTAATATATATATATATATCTAGTACATAGCTTTAAGTTATATCTTACTTAATATTATTATATATATTTATTATAGTAGTTATATTATTGTTCCTTGCTTTATAGAAAGTTCAACGGCACGTGGTCCTATTATTTATCAGCTATATAATATAAGTATATATATATATATATATATTAATATATATATATATATATATATAGGTATTTAAGTTTAATTTACTCTTATTGATATAAATATATATACTATTATATATATATATATATAAGTAATATATATATTAATATATATTATTATATATTATGTATATTTTAAAATTAAGCCTGCCTACCCTTAGAGACAAGTCACGGCAACGTGCCACTGTGATATAAATCTATAATATCAATAATTATATAGTATACAGTATACATACATCTTAATTATATACTTATATATATATATATATATAATATATAATTATAGCTATATATATAATATATATAATATATTAATATATAATATATATAAATTAATTATAATTATAAATTCAAAAACGTTAAAATATATTTCCGTAATACATTAAATAAATTTGTTAAGTTCTATAGAGATATATATAATATTATTTAATATATATTAATATTATTATATTTTATATATATTATTAATATATAATTATATATAGGCAAATAGAAAAGATTCTATATTATAAGAGATATTTAAATATTGGGTAGAAAATATAAATTTAATTATCTTATTTTGTTTATTTTCGTAACTGCAAAAAGGCTAAGAAAATCTTATCATCAAACTCTATGTGTAGTTTGTTTATTTTTTACCTATAGGTAATTAAGCCCCCAGTTTCCATGGCACCTGCTTGAGGACAGTCTCTAGGGAAGAGCAACCATGTTAATTGTTTTATAGGAATAAGAGTAGGTAAGGAACTCTGGAAGAACCTTCGGAAGTATTGCTTGCTTGAGGTCCAATTTTAATTGCGTATTCAGCTTGGTGAAGGAGGCATCTCTCTCTCCACCATACTAAAAACGTGAATATAGCTTTTAATTAAAAAATTTTGAATTGCTATCCTCATGAAAATCTAACAATAATTTTTAAATAGTTGAATGGAAATAGTTACTGTAAAAAAAAATCAAAATAAAATGTTAATTAGATATATTTCAAAATATAAATTGACATAGAAGTTAATTAAAAACAAACCAATGGTTTCTTTGCTGGAAAAAAATGATTACATATTATTATTATTATTATTATTATTTATTTAATTATATTTATTATTATTTTATTATTTAATTATTGATTATTATTATTATATTATTAATTAATTATATTATTTTAAAATACGAGTTAAAAAAAAAAGTGAAGGCTAAATAAATTAAACATTTTTAAAAAAAATTGTAAACTATTTCATTCAAGTTAATTAATTTTTAAATTAAAGTAAATACGTTCATATTGTTACAAAGAAATTATTATACATTGCATAACCGCAACTAATAACAAGTTACTATTTCTAGTATAGCCATAATGATAATATTTTATATTTTTTTGAAAAATTCTCAAGACTCTTTCTAGTCCTGCGTGATAGTGTAGTTTGTTTTCATCTTTTGATACCACCAGGTATTTGAAATCGGAAATTACAAAAGCAACTAAATAAGTTGACATCTTCACAGACGTTTTAAATTTATCCCAAAACCATCCTGGTTCTCCTTCCCTGTTTATAAAACAGTATGTGAGTATTAAATCTTTTATCTTCTGATCAATTTCAAGAATTTACTTTGACATTTCAAAATGAAGAGGTATTTAAAAATATAGAAATTTATCTAATTTTACTATAGGTTAACTTAAGTAAGGTTAGAAAATGTTAGATCAGCTGTCATCATCAAATAATCTTGAAAGCAACTGCGGACTCATTCTGAGATTGTCACATGAATAATTTAATAAATTGTAATGTAATTGTCTAATAAGAATAATTATATAAAATTAATAAGAAATATAAATTTAAAGGATAAAATTTTTACTAAATATTCGCCTAGAGCTTTTGTTAATGCACTATATAAAAAAGATCTATTTATATTTGATATGGAAGACACATTTTCATATTGATCCTACAATTCGATTGCGAGAAAAAAATTCTGCCTTTATATGTCCTTGGAAAGTCGTCTTCTCAATATTGCGAATGGAATAAGTCTATTCCGAGCGTCCTTGGAGCTATATAATCCGAAAATCTGTTGCGGGTGTAGGCGAGCAAGCCCATCAACAAATAATCATATTGTAAATAGGATATCATTTATCATAAGTGCAATTGATTACTAGATTCTTTATACTGTATTATTATGTAAATTAAATGATTCTTTATAAAGGCTTTAGAAGTATCTATATCGGAGAATATCAATAACTGCTCATCGTCTACTTTGACCAACGTTTAGAGTAGAATGGTAAGAATGGAGGTTATGGAGTAATGGAGATGTGATAGATGGAGATGGATATGGAGATTGAGAGATGGTAAGATTAGGAGATGGATAGATTAGGAGATGAGGAGATATGGAAGTAAGTAGAGATGAGTATGGAGATGAGGTATAGATAAGTATGGAGAGGTAGATGGAGATAGGAGATTGGAGATGGAGTAATGGGATAGATATGATCAGAAAAAAAAAAGATATTCCATATGATTATGTAGATTCATAGATAGATAGATAGATAAAGATAGTTATATAAATTAATATATATTAATATATATAATTATATATAATATATATATTATATAATATATAATAATATATATATATATATATATATATATATATAATATATATATTATATATTATATAATTTATTATATATATTAAATATATAATATATATATTTAATATAATTAATCTTACCTCAGTTTTATAAACATTACATCGTGTTGCATATATATTAAATTAAAATTATATTATAGTATATTATGGTAATTGTGTTCTTAGTGTATTATTAATCACCCTCCATAATTTTTTTCTGATAAAAATACTAAAATTTTATAACTGCTATACTATAATAAAAAATATAATCAATATAAATAAATAAATTAAATCATTAAGTTATTAAAAATTGAAAGGTAAATAATGACGTTAGTTATTAGTAATTTATATACAAATAAGATGCCTATATAACTATTTAATGGCTTGAATAAGCAAAAATATTTTTCCTCAGCTGAGATAATACTAAAATAATAATATATATAGTTAAAAAAAAAGTCAATAGTATACATTAACATATAGATATAATAACATATAATATATATAATATATAATATAAGTATTACTACACTGCAATAACCTATATGACATATTATTTACACCCAATAATAAGTTTATATCACAAATCAGAAATATTATAACATTAAAACTAAGTTGTGATAATTATATCCAATTATCATTGAAATAAAAATATTATTATAAATTATATTATATAATTTCTTGCATTATATATATATATTAGTTATATATTTTTATTTGTTATTAACATTTAAATATTTACTAACAACGGCCTTTTTATCAGGGCTACCAACATCAAGAAATATTTGGAATCAAATTGAAGATCTTTTGATAGATTTAGTAAACAAATTTGGAAAAGGATTATTCTTATACAGAAATAATCAATACTCGTTCAATTAAATTCTTATAAAAATATGAGGGAGAGAGAGATGAGAGAGAAACACAACGTTAATAACTTTGCTAGAATCTTTTGAGGGTATAAGTTTATTGCTAGAAAGCATAGAACTGTTTGTAACTCCATATAAGACTGTTTGGCAATAGCTATTACTCAATCACAAAATGTCAATGTACGAAAAAATATGACAATAAACTTAGATTCTTACTACTTTTTTTTATATAAATGTTACCAATCACAATATCCTTATGTGAGTCGAGTAAAGTTGTTATTATTATAAAAAATGTTTCTTATAAAAGTTTATGCTTTATTTATCAGTACTCGTGAGATTTGAATCTTTCACTTTGCATCGACAGATCTTATTCCTTAATGAAGCGATCTGAAGAAGGAAAAGTATTTTTATTTTTGATTCTTATTTTGGGTCATAGTCACATTCATATTGCAAGGTTAATCATTAATCATTTGAGTTAATAATATAATATGCAAAAATTTACCAAATAAAAAGTTTAACGATTCTTCAACCGATGATAATAATTACAAAATATTATTTTATTATAATATAAATATATTTTATGAATTATACTTTAAATTATTACATAATAATTTAAATCTTGCAGTTCTATTTTATTATTATGTATTCTGATTACGATTATACGTATTATTTAGTTCATATATTGCTTCATATTCATTCTTCTTTTTTCCTCATACCCATCATACACCTCTTCATTTATTATTATATATTCTTTATTATATACTCTATTCTTCTCTCTCTCTCTCTCTCTACTTTATTTCTCTCTCCCTTCTCTTATTCATTCATCTCTCTCCTCTCTCTCTCTCTTCTCTCTTCTCTCTCCCTCTTAATATTATATATATTTAATTATTATTTATAATTATAATTATTTAATTATATTTTATATAATTATTTATAATTATTAATAATATATATTATTATTTAATTATTATTATTATATTATATTATTTATTTTTAATTTAAATTAATTATATATTATTATTTAATTATTTAATTGGTATTATTAATTATTAATTTTTATAATTATTATAATATTAATAATATATTATTGATGTATTTTTAATTATTATTCAATGATAATTTATTAAATTTAATAGATAATCCATGTAAAATTAATTTTATTAATTAAGTCACTTTAAATTGAAAATTTGATAATAAATCATTATATTATTTAATTAGTATTATTAGTAGACCTATAATTTTAGCTAGTAGTATTAGTAGCCCATATATTGCTTTAATCTAAAATTATTATTAGTAAATATACTTAATTAGCTTTAAGTATTATAATATAATTAAAACTTAATATTTAATTAAGAAGTAATAATATAATAATTAAATAATAATATAATATATAAATAATAATAATGAAATAAATAATAATAATAATTAATTAAATAATAATAATAATAAAAAAAAAAAAACAAATATTTTAGTTAAATATCTTATTATAATTATAATTAATAATCTTAATATAATATAAATTTAATTAATATTAATTAAAAATTTTGAATAATAATAATAATAATAATTAATAATAATTAATAATTAAATAATTTAAATTAGTAATATTAATAGTATATAATTAATAATTAATAAATTTACATAGATAATATATGTATTATCAAGTTATTTTATTCGTAAGCTTGTTAAAGAATATTCAACACAACTCATTTTCGTGCGTTATACTTTTTAGTGTGAGACTAATTCTTGAGTATAATAAACAAATAATGTCTTTGTATAATTGTAACAATTATCTACTGCATACCCAGGTATATATATGTAACAATCCGATCTTTTTCAGTCACTACACGTATTATAAATTGTCAGATGATGAATCCACAAAAGGTAAAATTAGTATTTAAATAAATAATAATTTTTTAATTGTAAAATAATACAAATATATTAATTTTACCTTCGTATGAAAATGAAGTCATATCTTTGAAAAATTTTTAGAAAATGTACACCAGGAGGAATGAAAAATTAAGATTTGTTTACTAAGAAGGCTACAATTTGTATACATAATAAATGCGAACAAATTTGATTACAAAGGCGATTAATATTTGGTGTTATTTACCTCCATAGTATAAATTAGTCCATTTAAAAATAAAAAAATAATAAAAAAAAAAAATAAAAGTGTAGCTCGATTAGTTTAAGAAAAAAAATTTTAGAAAAATAAAAAAAAAATCCTTGTTTTTATTGCAAAAATTATTAAGAAAAAGGCTTTTATTTAATTTATAGGTTGATAGTAATAAATAAATATATTATGATAGTTTATATACAATAAATATAATATAATATAGATTAAAATTATTTATAGAGGGATATAAAATATTTATATATCGTCCACAGTAATATATTTGGAAGTTTGTAATTAATCAAATAAATTATCAAGAATGATAATGTATATGCCACATTAACCATATACTATTTAATAATGAATTAAGTGATAAGTTAAGGATAAAAGCGATAATAAAATGAAAAAATAAGATAAGATAAAAAAATAGATAATTATAATAAATGAATTTATAAAAAAATTTTAAGATAATTAAAGTTAAATAATAATTAAAATTTAAATATATAAATTTAAATAATTATAATAATAGAGTAAATATTGGTCTTTAAATAGTAATTAAATTAGGGAAAAATAAATAAATGAGAAATAAAGAATTAAAATAATATAAAATAAAAATAAGAATAATAAAAGAATAAGAAAGTAAAAAAGAAAGATAGAAATTATAATTAAAGATTAATAATAAGAGTAAGATAAATACAAAGAACATAATGACATTGAAACTAATAACAAATTAATAAGTAAGAGTGACTCAAATAGTAATAAAATCATACTGAACAAAAATAACACAATATAATAGAATCAAACACGTCTAATTCATTACTAGTAAAAATTTCACAGATCAATAGGAATATATATAAATGGTAATATATTTAATAATTCATAAGGAAATAACGAATGTAATAAAAGTACTTACATAAAATAAATATATAATAATAATACATTAATATGCCACATAAATATATAAATAAAAACAACTACTAAAAATATGATAAACAAACTTTAAAATCATAACTTCATTTACTTAGTTATGACACATAATGTAATGGCTTCACTTTCGATAATTATAATATAATATACTCAGAAGTAATAATAAGATTAACAAAGTAATAAGTTTTATCGTAAGAACAAACACTGATCTAATTCATTACGTATAACAAATTTCACAGATCAATACAATATATGTAATTCATATTCAAAATAGATGAAAGTTTTCACGTCATTTGATAATTATTATTGTAATTAGTTTTCTCTAATTAATTTATTCAATTAATTATTATTATAGATTGGATAAGTTTTAATTAGAGGTGTTTATGATTAATTTATTTTATGTATTATTTATATTATGTGCACTCTCTCTCATTAATATAAAATTTCTCAATTATATTCATATAAGGAGTATTTCTTTCTATTTTTATCCTTATTTATTTTTATTATCATGTATCAGTATTGAGTCGTTATTCAATACTATATCACTCTTATTGATGACTCATATAGATTAGTGTATTATTATTAGTTATTACTGTGCACTTAGTAATCTCATTTAGATTATGATTATGTTGATAGGGATTTTCGATGTATTTATTGCGTAGATTATGAGATTAGTAAGATATGATTATAATTAAAGTTATTATTATATAGATAATTATATAGATCAATAAATGTATATATATATATAATGATTAATATATAAATGTATATATAAATGATGTTATTCTTAAATTAATAATGTTGTGAGTAGTAATATTATTAATATAATTAATATTATTCAGGTATTAATATTTGACTCATGTATTATTTAGAGATTCTATACTTGAATCTCGATTTGAGGTTAACCTTATATTAACTATTCATAACTTATTATCCATAGAAAATCTCACAAAATTGTAACATATAAAGTGAATGCTCCATCAGTGTTCATACTCTTATATGTCTAGCGACGATAAGAAAAATATTTATGCGGATAACAATACGTTTTCTTTTATAGACCTCCACCATATCGGCTGTATGTTTATTTCACGTGTAAGTCTACTATATAAAGTAAATATTAATATCTAAGTGCATGATCAATCGGATAAATAAATTTATTACTTTCCAATATAAAGTTGTCCCTTGCATTGTTAATTCATTAGTTACTCGTTAATGTATTATTATTAATTAATATTAATCTCATCCTAACTGAATAAATATTATTATTATTATTATTTTTATAATAATTATATATTATTATTATTAATTTTAATTTTTTATTATATAATTAATTTATTAATTATTTATAATTATATTTAATTTATGTAATTATATATTTTATAAATATAAAAATAAAGATTGAAATTGATATGATCAAAGAGATAAAGAGCTATGTTATTAGAGGTTATATTTTACACTTAAATGTTTTACTAATATAAATTTAAATTAGTTTTAGATATGAAAGAAATATAATGCTGCTTAAATACTTTGCTTTCATTAAATTTTTCTGTTTTTGTGACCAATATTTTGTTTATATTTAAATAAAGTTGTTTTTGTCTCAAATGTTTTTATTTGTTTTAAATCACTTAAATTTAAAAATTTTTATTCCTAGTAACCATTAGTGTTCTTTTAAATTATGATTGTTAGCTTGGGAGCTTTATACCATTCCAGTTTGCTTCATTGAAATTTGATTCCTTCACTACCTGAAAGTAATAATTTTGAACGCAACGCATGTGCATAAAGCACCGTAGGTGATCACTGGTTATTAGTAACTATTATTATAATTTATAAGCATGTGAAGTATTGTGTAATGACTATAAGATCGAAATGTCACGAATGTTACATTCACAAGATTAGAATGTGGCTGTGATGGTCCCAATATTCTCATAAGATCAATGAGGTAATGTGGTTCATATAATAGAAAATTTCATGTAACAAACTTTGTAACCATATAACTTTTACTTTCTTTGTCAAAGTTCTTACGTCTTTAAATTACAGATTAAGGACTTACCGAATCCTTATTTTGATTAGGGATAAACTACAATACCGAAAAATAATTAAGAAATAAAACCATTTCACTCTCGAAATTATTTTGGGAAAATGAAGTAAAATTAAAAGCAAGGGATAACTAAATAAAAATGTTACTGAGAAGAAAATTTTTATTTTAATTAAACTTTACAATAAACACACATACACACACACCCGCACACACATACACGCACACAGACGAGCGCGAATATACAGTGATAAGCTGAAGCAAGAACGGGTAGCTAAATAAATCTTTGTTGTTTGATTAAACAGGAAAAAAAATTGATAGCTAATTCTTACGATCGACATAGCAGAGAACTGTTTGCTTAAATTTTAGCAGCTCACCACTAGGTATATATATATATATATATATATATATATATATATATATATTATATTAAATTATATATATAATAATATATATATATATTATTAATATATCATAAAAATATTATATATATATATATATATATATATATATATATATATATATATATATATATATATATATATAATAAATATATATATAATATTATATATATATAATATATATATATATTATATATATAATAATATAATAATAATATAATATTATATTATACTATTAATATATATAAAAAATATATATAAATAATTTATTATTATATATATATTAATAATATATTTTAGATTAATAATATAAATATGTATAATATTAATATGCATATATATATTAATATTTAAATATATATATATATATATATTATAATATATATATATATATATATATTAATATATATAATATTATATATATATTATATAAGATATAATATTATATATATTTATTCAGACTTTTACTGTAACTACAATGTCTATGTTACAAATTGTTCTGTACATGCAAATTAGTTTTCTTATATATACATTTATATTTTATTTTTTTACTTTTAATTAGAACAGAAAATTTCACATAATTATATTATACTCATATATATTATATATTATATATATATATAATTAGATTAATATTATATATATATATAATATATATAAATATTAATATATATATTACATATATAATATTAATTTATTATAGCGCTCAAAGATATAAAAATGTCTAACAATGTCTCTGCAGTTACTGAAAACTGTAATCACTCATCTTTATGACTAATGAACTAATAATATTTAATAAGTAAATCATATGATATTGAATCTCTCGGCTCTGATTATGGAATTATATATATACTTAATAAATATAATTTTATTTTTATATATAATTACTACACATTGTGATGTGTATAACCTAACTTATTATCTAACTAATGAGTTATATATAACTCGGCTGTAATATAAGCGCGAATAAATGAGCTTATGAGCTTCTTGATTGTATCCATCGCGATGCGAATTAATATATATAATAAGACATTGACGTCTTCCTCTACAACGCGTTAATCTTACTCATTGGTGAGAGATTTAATGTGATTAAGTGATGATATACGCAATTAATAATTTGAGAAGTGTGCTAATTGATTTAACATTATAAGCTATTAATATGGATAAACTTCGTTAGTACATAATGAGTCATGTCTCAAACTCAAGTTGGAAAAAAGTAAACGATAATCATTTAAAAAAAAAATTCGTTTTTTAAATTCTTTATTTAAATTTTATTTAATTTTAAATAATAAGGTTTCATTTGATATAGTAATAAGCTCTATTAGTCGATAGTAAGTTATATCAAACTCATGTTATAAAATAAAGTCCACTTGTAAAGAAATATATATATATATATATATAATATATATATATATTATATATATATATATATATATATATTAATATAATATATATAAATATTATATATTATATAATATATATATTATATTATATATATATATATATATATATATATATAATTATAATATTTATATAATTATTATTACTGATATTATAGAAATGATTTCTTAATATATAATATATATTAATATTTATTATATATTAATAACTTTATAAATTTAATTATATATATTATATATTATTATTGTAATTTATTCATATATTGTTATTATTTATTAATTTCAATATTTCAATTTAATTTATTATTATTTTTATATTATATTGAATAATTTATATTATATTTTAAAAAAAAAAATATAGTATTTAGGTAGTAGTTAAGTAGAGTGAATATGTAGTATATTATATAATGGGCAAGTGTGGAAGAGTATACAGAATATGACGTAAGTCTAGTGAAAAAGAAAGTCCAGCTCTACTTTACTCGCCTACCACTTTTTAAGCCTTGGTTAAGTGATACTGAGAATCACATAACTGTCGCCAGTCAGAAAAATCCACCCTAGGGCTTTCTAAGAGGTTAACTGCGAACGTACCCTCCTATATGTGGTCATCTCGTTCAAATGTATGTTTCATCGCTCATATAATTGAGACATAAACCTAATAATTAGTATAATCCTTAATCCAAAAAGAGTAACTGTTTTAAAAATCTAAGCTGGACACAACAATAGTCTCGTTTCTTATGACAACCCCATCAGAAATGGACGAAAAAAATATTTAAAATAATCTGTCTATAATATTAATGCTTTTAAAAAACATTAATCGAGCAGCTTATTATTAATTCCAATTCCTAAGATTTTTAATGACCCTAGTGTTTGGTTTAATTACTACTCTAACAAGGGAAAATTTCTTTCGATTTCCTGATAAAGAAACGATCAATACCGGAACATCAGTAAGCCTTCTGAAGGAGCCTTTATGTAATAAATTATATTAGCCGATATCTTACTTTAAAAGGTTCATATTTATCTCATATTAATATACAATAATTAATACGTCTCACTACAACCTAACACATAACCCTTATGAATTATATTTCCATCTCGAAACACATTGGCTTTAATAGATACTACTAATATATATAACCTTACTTTTTATTCCATAGTTTCACTACTATGTACATTAACACAGGTAATACAACATACCCTCATGCAAGACCCTTAGCGCACTGCAGCATAAATTTATATAATAATAAATGTCCTTTTTATATACATCCACAAGTGGTATTGTAATTGCACGAGCTACCTTCCCTACCATTCACAACTTTCTTTTATATACAATACACTCTCCATCATATCTCGATTTCCACAATTATTATTCAACCAACTAATATATTAATTCACTAAATTATTTTAAACTCGAATATAATTACTATTATATATGTAAATCTAGCAGTTCGAGGCTCACCATTCCAATACATAACCTTACGCACCGAGGACAATGTGTCATATTACTTATCACTAAATACTAATAACCTAATTTAACTTATACTTATATACTATACGTTTTAATACATTTAATAAACTCAACTCCATTATTATATATACAGTATGCAATTCACTAAGATAAATTGTAAACACAAATCTCTACACAGAAACTAAATATCAAAATAATTATATTTGTTTTTATCCATAGGTTATAAAAAGATAGATTTATTTTACGTAGCTCAACATACATGTTAATCGTCAATCAGGCTCTGTTTAGTTCTGACCCGGAATATAGGTTTCCTCAGTATAGTTAGTGATGTAATCTTCCTGCTCTGCGATAATGCGGCGTCGATGATCAGCATAACACCTTGAATATCTGCCACGTTGCATATATATTAACTGACATAATGAGTATGATGTGAAACTTAAATATACAGATATATAATATAATATTAAACTATCTATATAAATATATATATATATAATATATTTATTAAGTACCTAAGTAAGAATTTACTATTCTTATATAGTCTGGTAATGCCATAGCCTAATGCATTCAATTTGCTTGGAGATATAATCAATCTTGGAAAGCCACTTTTAGTAAAAGTGTGTAAAATAAATTATAAAAATTATGCCATAACAGTCCATTTCCCCGAGTATAAAAACTATTTTCAACGCATTGTAAAATGACGGTTAGTTATTTCCTTATTTTAATAAAATAGGAATTTAAAATAACTACTTTACTTTATAGATATAAAACATACCCATCAGGTAGGATATCGTTTTATCATCTGGAGCGCGCACTAATTTCCGCCTTAGCAATGCGTTCGATCGAGAAAGACTTTATTATAATTGAGTTAGGTATATACATTTACAAGATAAATAATAAATTAATAAACCAAGTGTAATTGATGAATATGGTAATAATAGATAAAGAATAGAGTACAGCTAATTTTCCTGTTTTGTTTTACTTCTTGTAATAAATAGGTAAAGATTTGAAACTTCACTTTTTTAAATATATAAATTTTAGAAAATAATTATAATTGAGTAAAATCCGACATCCTATCCACCCTCCCTTTCTTACAACTAAAATTACTCACCATGAATCCTATATTACTCAAAATTGGTGAACTACATCGTTTAATTTATATCTAAATGAATTAAAATAACTCATTATACATACACATTATCTTAACCACATACTCCATACACAACCACAAACCTAAATAATCGCTAAATACATTATCTCTTCATTATTTATTTATTTATATTTCGTTGTCACTCTTTACATTTGCCCATAACTCTACTATAAGCGCCTAGATTGTCCATCCAAAACACTTGTAATCCTGTAAACCTGTTAATACCTCTATCATTCCATATCTCTTTATGTAATTACTTATCATAAAATCTGTTTACGGTATTTGCGACATGTGGGGAGGTAAATCAAGTCAATCTCCATCCTTAATAACACTGCAACTATCAACTCTAATTAAGTGCGTTCGCTATTCTTCAACACTTTACAGAGTCCTACTATTACTACAATAACTTAACCAGGATGAGTATAAAACTTGCACGTAGAAGCGCTATCCTACCATGGCGTACTTTCATTGAGCATTACCAACTTACAACTTCATACCAGATTACTATATATACATCAAAAACAAAATAATAATCCAATAAATAAGTTTAAACTAAGATCACGTGGTCCATATGGCTATCGCATCCAATACATAACCTCTAGCACCAAGGACTGTCTTTCACTCACATACACTGCAATAATAAACATAAACATCAATTTATCATCTAATCTGATTAATTTTAACCAAAACCACCGCTACACCTTCTACACACCGCGCTCCACATCAATCTCGCCATCATAACTCCATCATATTTCTTCCCTCATAACTACTCCCCGTATACTAGTAGATGGGACGTGAGGATGTTTATCTCTGTCTCAGTAGACTCATATCTTCAATGATGTATTGGAAAGATGGAATCAACGTATATTTTCTGCCGTTAGATATGAATGTATTCGCATAACTTAAGTGATGAAATCTCCTATCCATTTTTCTCTTCCCAAGAGGCAGAAAAAAATGTAATAAAAATGAAAACTTACTGCGAGTAATATCGTGCGCCAATATCGAGTTTCTCAGCGTGACATAAAAAGATAAAACTGAATATCTACCGATCACATCCTATCTAATTTAAAATATTCTCTCACTACAGAAGTCCCTAATGACATCTTAATACCGCGGTATCAAATGTCTTATGGAAGCCAATAAATCATATCCTGAACAACAAAATACAAATTAGGAAGCCCTATTTTTAGTAAAAGTGTTGAAACTTATTAATATATCTAATTATAAATAAATCACCATCCAAAGTAGTCATAGGCAACATAATCAACAACCACTAACAAACAACCCAGCGCTACAGCTCACACACCGCAAGCGCTAGTATTTCCTTATTTAATAATGACGGTAGCGAGTAACAACTCTCGATACTGTAAGAGAAAGAACAAGAGCGCGAAGGAGCAGGAAGAGAAAGAGCGTATACCGCAGAAGAAAAAGAAGAAGAGCTATGAAGGACAAGTGAAATGTTCGATACAGAGATATAATAAAATCATATATGAGAATAGTGGGGTCGAGCATATCCACAAATACATCGTATAGATTCTTATCACTATGGCACGTCTTAACTTCCAATACAAAGATAATAAAATAAAAATAGAGAATTTAAATCAACCAATATTAATTTAAAAATTTAACAATATATTATATAATGTAAAATATAGGTATAAGGTTGAAGAAAAAGATAATTCATCTCTGCTGGAATAGAGTATTATAATGAAAAAAATATATAAAATCATATTAAATACAAAATAACATTCTTAGTAAAACTTATCATAGCAAAATAAGAAATTAATTAATAATAATAATAAATTATATAAAAATAACCATCAATTTAATATAAAATACTCTAATCAATCTCCTTTTATATTATCAAAACAACATCCCCCTGCATTCTATCTTTCAAACTTCAAGGCATACAAACGACAATCAACACTAATTCATCAATCCACAATCAACAATCAATCATATATATATTAATTAGTAGTAAATGGTTATAACAATTATAATATAATAAATATTTAATGTAATATAATAATATATTAATTATTAAATAATTAAAAATAATAATATAAAATTAATATATAATTATAATAATTATATAATCTATAAAAATAATATATATAATAATACCTTATAAATATAAAAAATAATAAATAATAATAATAATTAAATTAAATAATAAATTAAATAAAAAAGTCTAATCATAATATTAATAATTAATAATAATAATTATAATAATAATAATAATAATAATTATAAATAATTATAAATTCAATAGAGAGTATACTTTGATTCATACAAAAACTTTTAGTGTTTATATGTCAAAAATATAAAACGAAAAAAAGTATTTTTACGGTGTGAAAATATTTCCAAATATTATAACCCAAAAATATATATAAATATTTTTTTTAAAGAATATAATGTAAATATGATTTAAATGGTGATTTAAATAGAGTTAAATATATATACATAATTTACAAATTAATTATATATTGAAAAACTGCAAGGGAATAAAAAAAAAAATGAAAATTGATTATATATAAAATAAATTAAAATATATATAAAGTATAAATAAATAAATAACTGTACAAATAATCGCGTAAGATCATATATCGTAACCATATTAATAAATAAACATAATAAATATACATATTGGAAATAATTAATATTAGAACTACAAGTTACATTTTTAATTCTATATACTTAGATTAATACAATAAGAATAATAGATATAAATAAATTTTAATTAATTAAATTAAAATGATGATACATAATAATAATTAATAATACGTATTGGTTGAAATGATAGATAAAAATAATTAATATAAATTAATAACATTATTTTACAAATAATAGATAATTATAAATAATTAAATATTTAGAGAAATAATAGGATGTAAATAATACTATATAATAATAAATTAAAACCATTCATCTGAAGAGTTAATGATAATAATAATAATTATATATAATAATAATAATAATAATAATAATTAATAATAATCAGCAAAACGAAAATAAATAATAATACATTAATAATAATCAAGAATGAATCCTTAAATTGATAAACGATAAAAATTATTATCAAAAGTAAATACATTAGAATAAATGCAGTAAAATAATAAATATCTTAAAAACTGATATAGAAATTTTGGAAAAAAATAGAGTAAATTTAATTTATAAATTTAAGATATAGATTAACTACTTCTACTTACTACTTCATATCATACTTCTAACTTCTCTAATTCAAAACTCCTGCAAATGGGAAACGATGGTTTGGGCCCTAAGGCTCTTCAACTCAATAATAATTTATAATAATATTACATCTCTATTAGAGATTTTAGAAATACTAAGTTACTTTAGAGATTATGATAATATCAACAATATATAGACAATTCAAAAAATTTACCCATGATATCTTACTCTCAATACATATAATATATATATTAATAATAAATTATAATAATAATTAATAAAATAATAATAATAATAATTTAATAATAATAATATAAATATAAAATAAAATAATAATTAATAATAAAATTAAAAATATTAATAATATATAGTCACAATGAAATTAAGTTAACAATGGCCAAATTTTTCTTATTAACTTATTAATTTAAAATGGTTTATTGGTCTCCTATATATTAAATATATATATTGAAGAATTATTAGTCTTTTAAGTGTCAAAAGCTTCTCAATTATATAAGATTACGATACTACTCACGTGTGAATATAAAATATGTTAAGAGCGGAATGCATAAAACCTATATTGTAACCGGAACTGAAATGGAATGCAATCTCACATCGACCGTGAAACTTCTTAATCTCACAGATAAAATACTTGGTGGATTTAAGTTTAAGTTATATCTCATGTATATAGTTATTAATACATTTAGTATATATTCACCGAGTATCGTAATATAATTATTATTCGCTTTTATCGCTACACTACTGATACCGCACTAAGATTATTGGTGAGCTCACTAACTAATACCTTTTACGTCATCACGCTACCGTATTCAGAACTATCTCACGCTCACAGATCTATATATTACAGTTCACGCACCGTAATCTCACCTCTTTAATAAATTATTTCTCTCATAAACTCCAACCAACACCGGGCAGTTATAATATATTGATATTCCTGCACTAGAGTGAGTGGAATCATAATATATTATATTATATTATTAATATATTATTCTATATATATTAACAAACATTTTCAATTATATATTAAGCCTCACGAATTAATACGAGGAATACCTAATACGTATAAATATTATCATCATCCCAATATATATATATATATATATTATAATGATATATTATATATATATAATATATAACTATAATATATAATGTATATATATATATAATATATTATATATATATATATAATATTAATAGTTAATATAAATAATATATTATATATATATATAAATATATATATATTAGTTATTAATATATATTAATTATTATTAATATAATATTAATATATATATATATTATATATATATTATATATATTATCATTAGTATTATATAATATAATATATTATATATTAATATTATTATTAATTATATATATATAATATATTATATATTTATATATAATAATTAATTATATTATAATATATATATAATAGTATATTAATATATTAAATATTATTTATATTATAAAATATATAATATATATATATATAATAAATATATATATAATATATATCATCTTCCCCACTGCTCCCCGCATAAGGTATACCTAACATATTAATAGATATATATAATATATATATTATATATATATATTATATATTAAATATATATAATATATATATTAATTATAATAATTATATATATTATACTTACCTAGTGGCTTATTTTTTTTTCGTAGGTGAGGGCTCTCAGAGAACCCAAAAAATCGTACTATATATATATATATATATTATTAATATATATATATATATATATATATATTACATTAATATTTAATTAATAATAATATTTAAAAATAATATATATTCTAAGTATAGTATTAAAATTATTATATATTAATAAAATAGATTATATTAATAAATATTATAATTAATAATATATTAATATATATTATAATATAATATATATATAAAGTATATATATTATCAGTAAATGGCACTTTAATAATCGCAGCTTAATATTTTAAGTATTGTGTTTTTTCAAATAATGTCCCGATGAGAATGTAGTTATATTAGAATATAAAATATCTACCTCTTCGACTCTCTCTATGTGTGAAACGGAATGTTTAATTTGCCAAGAGTGTAATAACTCCCTATAAAACCACGTATGTAAGGTCTTCCAATATAAAAGGAAAACTTGTGCCAGGGGGTTCCCTCTGAAAGCTTTATTGGCGTCGCACACGACGCTTAGTGTACAGCGCATGCCTCCTGCAGTGGAGCACCGCACTCTAGCCCACCTGCCAGACAGGCCATTCCCTCAGTCACTTATATTACAACTGTATATATTATACTACTATATTAGCTCCCGAATAATAAATTATTTAACCTCAAAGTGTATACTTACTAGTACTACCAAGAGTATTAGTGGGCAGGGGATGGCATGTCTGGAAGGTTATATAAGTATGTCAACTGACATGCCTCACTCCTACATTGAGGAAGTACATAGCATTGCATGAAGGAACCTGGCAGGTATTCAACTTTCTTATGCATCTTATATAATATATAAATATATATAAAATCTAAATGGGTTGAAAGGTAACACTTAATAGCATAACATCCAATTAAAGGGTAAGGGTTCAAACCCACTCGGGGACTTTTGAAAAAATACAAATAAAATAGCACGATAAATACTGCCAATTTATTACTATTATATATATACATTAATGTATAATTAATACCTATTTAGCTCCCTAATAAAATTTACCCAAGTGTTTACTTTCATGACTACCGAATGTGTCAGGCAAGTGAAGAGGCTGAGTCTGGAGTGTAATGATGTCAACGGACTTAATAATGCCATCTACTCTCATCATGGAAAGCAAAAGTACTTTTAGAGGAACCTGGCAGTGGATTTTCCTTTATATAGCTCCATCATGTGAGTTTTATAGACGTATAGATAACACTTACTTGGCATAATATAAACATCTCAAAAAGGTAAGTAAGAGGTTCAAACCCACTCTGTCGAGACTTTTGATAATATATATATATATTATATAATATATTTATATATAAACAAATATATATAATATATATATATACATATATATAATTAATATAATATATTTAATATATTATAATTAATAATATATTATATATAATATATATAGTATATATATTAATATATATATATTATATTATAAATTAAATATTAATTAATATATATATATATATAATTATATATATATATATTTAATAATTAATTATATAATTAAAATTATATATATATTGTGTGTGAGTTAAAATGTGTACATGAAATATACCCTAATAATATATTATATTTTTAGAACTACCAAAGCGCCTTAATATATATATATATATATTATATATATATTAATATTATAATATATATATATATATATATATATAATTATAATATAATTATATATAATAATTTAATAGATATATATTAACTATATATTATATATTAATATAATATTAAATAATATAATAATAATATTAATATTAATATAATATATATTATATATATTATATATATAATATATAATATTATTATATATATTAATAATAATATTTAATATTATTATATAATAATATATTAATAAGTATATATATATTATATGATATATTAAATATATATTAATATATATTAATTATTAATAATATTCTAAAATATATAATGTTACATAATTTGAGACCTCACCACTGGTCCGACAGAGTGAGGTGACATACAAATGATGTAGCGTAGTTAAATATAATACCAACTTCCAATTGTGTGAGTACCTTTAGACTCCTATTGGCTTAATATAGTATATCATATTATTAATAATGTCAAAGGAAATAAATTTTGATAAAATGGCCGAAATAAATGAATGATTCAAGTCAAAATATATAAAAATATAATAAATAAAAAAAGATTGTCCTATTATACATCATTATAAATATATCATAATTAATTATTTAATTAACATAACAAAGTTCTTATTTGTATAAATTACAATGAATAATTCTAAGTTCTATTGTGAGAAGATAAGAGATAAAGAAAAAGTAGTTATACTGTTTAAAATGAGTAAGGATAATTTTATGATAAACCTTTTAATCACCTTAAATTATTATAAATAGTGAAAGGTAGTTGTATTAATTGAGATCCGTAATATAAGTATAGAAAGAGACAACGGCGAATGTGGTTAATGACACAGTTATGTAATACCGTAAATCAATGTGAATAAGGTAATTATCATTGGAATGAAACAACCTTAGTTGCAGGTCATGTGTGACAGTAATAACTGCATGTATGGGAGGAGATCCCGTTACATGTTGGGGCTATGGAGTGAATATATATATATATATATATATATATATATTATAATATATATATATATATATATATATATATATATATATATATATATATATATATATATATATATATATATATATATATATATATATATATATATATATATATATATATAGAGAGAGAGAGAGAGAGAGAGAGAGAGAGAGAGAGAGAGAGAGAGAGAGTGTAAAATGAACTTTTTATCTGCTAATTTTTTTATCGTAATAGTTACTCTTTAATTTCAATTATCAAATAAACCTAATATCAAAATCTACTTTTATAAAAACTTTTAAAAGTTTTAAAATTTTCAATATAATTATATAAACATACATCTAAACTTTTAAATTTTAAGTTTCTTTTTAAAGAATATTGGATAGGTAGTAGATCCAATGGCTGTAATGGTGATGAAAATTATGGATCTTAATTAATAAATAATATAAAAGATAAACCGTCTTTGCGCTTATAGCATCAGATAATAAATTCACTATGCTTACTGACGAAGGCGAACACTGACTCGAAAGGATGTGAGATTTATTTCTTGAAAGAAAATTCAATCCCTCAACCAGGGCATGAATCGTCTTCCAGACCTCCGATGCACAAACTTGTAGTTGATAAAGGTCACTATGAGAAATGTTCACTTTGTTTTGCTCTTCTTTCTCGTATCTCGAAAAGGCTCCAAACGCTAAAATGGTACTTAAAAGAATCGTACAAAACAAAGAGAGATGAAATAGACCTTAAATCTTTTCATTTGACTTTGAAGTGAGATTGAATTATTATGCAGTTTATTTATTAAACTTACAGTTACCGAGTTCCAATATACACCAACAAATCATATGGTTTTAAAAGGTTGAAGTATGAAACCCTGTTACCAATAATAAATACCTGATACCCGTTTCGACACTTTTTTAAGATATTAAGGATAAATATTAATCGATAATCACACATATCCAATATTGTTGTCATAAAAATTAGCAATATTTTTAGCTATTAGCTTTGGTAATTATTGGATTTTATAGGTTAATAGAACTTGATAATGTTTCTCCTTTGACGACAAAAATAGACGAAATATTGCTCTCACTTCAAAAAGGACAATATTTTCTTAAATGACAAAATCGAAGAATGAATACTTTTAATACTAACAAGCTCCGCTTTTAAGACAGGGTTAGCTTTCACATTATGATACCAACCAACTGATGACTTAGCTATATTGTTTTTAAATACTCAGGGGGAGGGATGCCTCCAACTATACCTAGTGGAGGCATTAAAAGAAAAGACAAATAAGTGAAGAAAGGCATACTTACGAAATGCTCCTGGAGTACTCGCCTTATTCTCAGACATTCTGTTGGATGGATTAGAACATTCTTATTCCGATTCCGACTCAGAAGAGTCACTTTCTTGGAAATGTGCTCTTGCCGCTGCAGCTGCTTTTCAACTAGGTCTTGAAGGCTTCGCTGTTAAGATCGACGGGGGGCAAGATGCGTAGAGGTAGACGGAACTAATGATGGAGGGTTCGCCGTCTGAGAGTTCCCGCTATGAATTAAGGACAGTTCCAGAGGATATAAGTGCTTGATCGAATGAAGATTCACTTGTCCTCCTGGAGACAACGAAAACTGATCGAACCTTTCCATCGTCTCCGTGTACTAATTGAGTGACGATGCCCAGCTGCCAAAAAGGTCGTTCTTTGACAGGACTGCGTACGATAACTACATCGTTAACTTTTATCAAGTTATTCCATCTAGTCTGGTAAAGATCTCTACTTATCTCTCGGAGACTCAACAGGTATTCTTCATACCATCTGGTCCGAAACTCTTCAAAAGTATCTGATGACTTCCGAAGAGATTTGATCAAAGCATTTCTTGTTGGTGTTAATTTTAATGGTCGGTAGCGTTCTCATTTCTCCCCACACCATGCTTGTTTTTGAATGAGATTTCAAAAAGCAATTAGGCTTGAGAGGTATCATATCATGAGAACTTGACGTACGTGTAGATGAGAGGTCTTGAGTTGATGGCATCAACAATCTCTGAGAGAATTGTGTTGAATTGAATACATTCGATGGAAGACCGACCGATGGTTTTCACGAGACAATCCTTCACCACTCTCAAGAGTCTCTTCCATAGGTTACTAGTCCAGGAACTTTATAAAGGGATTCTTTCATGAAAGATGTGATTTTTACGAAGGAACTCCTGCCCATTTTCCGAGATAACAAATGATTCGACTCCCTGAACAAAGGATTTTGCATTGTC